>CM067377.1:97495748-97700642 GCA_034510155.1 Eucriotettix oculatus
AATGCTCGTATGCTTTCCATCTTTACTACTGGTGCAAATGTTTCATGATAATCAACACCTGGTCTTGTACTGCACCCGACTGCTACTAATCTTGCCTTTCTTTTCTTGATACTTCCATCTGGATTTTCTTTAATATTGAAGATCCATTTCGATTTAATTACTTTCATATTATCCTTCCTTTCGACTAGTTCCCAGACGTTGTGTTCTTTTAACGATGTTAATTCTGCGCGCATAGCTTCAGTCCATTCCTTTGCTGCTCGATTGTTCATGCTTCTTCTACAGTTTTTAGGAATTTCAAACGCGATATTTGCAACATGTTTTTCCTCAATTCGTTTGTGATCTTCTTACTCCACTTCCTCTCAATAGTTGTTCATTTCTTTCTCGCTCCATACGATGTCTTTCTTGAATCTGTATGTTCGTTTCACCCAGTCTTTCTCCCTCTTTTATTCGTTATCATTTCAGCTATCGGGGGCTCGTTCTCCTCTGGTTCCTCCTCTAGTTGCTCATAGGTATACTTTCATCTTCTTCATTGTTTACATTTGTTGTGTTTTCCAATATTCGGGTTTCTCCCTTCTTTCGCTTGTAATTCTTCTATCATCTCGACCAAATAATCTTCAGTCTCTTTCCGCTTGACCTTGTAGTAAGTCTCCTCCCTTCTTGTTTTCTTCAAAAATGACAGATCTCGACTCAAATAACTTTTGCTTCTCTGGATTGTACATTCTGTATGCAAGTCTTGACTTGGAATATCCCACAAAAATTCCTCTCTCCGCTCTTGGGTCGAATTTCCCTCTGCATGTAGTCGTCGTTGTGTAATATCCCACGCAACCAAAAACTCTCAGATGTCCGAGATTTGGTTTTCTTCCAGTCCACGTCTGGTCTCCGTTGTGTTTATTTGGCGAACAGTTCAGCAGTATGCGGCTGTTGATGCCGCTTCACCCCAAAACTTCTGTGTTAACTTCGAATCTTGTAATAGTGCTCTGTCTTCTCTAATATTGTCCGATTCATCCGTTCGGCTATGCCATTACTCGCTGGGTTTCCGGGTACCGTCAATTCGTGTTTTATGCCTTTGTCTCGCATTAGCTCTTTCATCTGACCATTTGTAAATTCCGTTCCATTGTCGCTGCGTACTCGATTGACTCTGTTCCCTGTTTCATTTTATTTGCGTTCCACGAAGTCCTTAAAATTGTTTTAAGTTTCATCCTTCGTTTTTAAGAAATATACGAAAACTCTTCGACTGTATCCGTCGACTATGGTGAAAATGTATTTCGCACCTCCCATTGATGCTACCGGCATGGGCCCGCAAAGGTCCGTGTGTATCAAGTCTAACACGTACTTTGCACTTTCGTTCGTCACTGTTTTATGTGGCGCTTGTGTTGCCTTGCTGATAATGCAATCCGTGCATTTATCTAATTTTACATCCTTGTACTCGATTTCGTTGACCATTTTGTCTTTCGTCATCTTGTTTAAGTATTTCTCTCCCATGAGACCCATCCGTCTGTGCCACGTCTGCTTCTCTACCGCCGTCATGTTGGAATCATCGTTATGTAAAACATCCCTGTCATTGTATTTGTTCGGCTTAGTTCTGATGACGTACATCTTCTCCACGTCTTCTGATGCCGCTACTACTACGTCTTTTTTGTTCACTATTGATGCACCGTTTTGGTCGAATATGACCGAGTTCCCATTTTTCACTAGGCTTCGCACTGATAACAAGTTCATTCTTAATCTCGGTACGTATAGTACATCTCTAATTGTAGTGTTGTACACTTTTTGTTCCACTCGGGTTATGACTTCTACATCACCTATGGCTGTTGCGTCGATTTCTCTCGCCTCTTCTGCCAATACCACTGTTCCATTGTAAGGCCTTGTATTCGTCATATTTTGATAATATGGTGACATGTGAATACTACATCCGGAATCGATTCCCCAAATGTTTTCGCTATCTGGGTCCTCTGATACTGCATTAGCCACGCCCGTTAATTTAATTGTTACGTGGAAGTTTTGATTGTCACCCCTCTCTGTTACTACGCTCGCTCGATTGTTGCTTGCTCCACCTCCATGACCTTGACCTCTTCCTCTCCAAGATTGTCCTCTAGCGGTTGAATTATTTTCATTTTGTCTTGTATTTCCTCCTTTCTTCCTATGCCAGCAATCTTTTCCAAGATGACCGACTTTGTTGCAATTGTAACAAGTTCTAGTTTCTTTTATTGTATGGTTTCTTGCCTGGTAAACCGCATCGCTCTTGTTTTGTGTAGTTTTGTTTCCCATTCTTGCCTCCTCTTCTTTCAAGGCTTGTTTGATGTCGTCCATTGTTGCCGACCTCTGTATTCGGAGCGTCGCAGCTATTGTTTCAAATTTTTCATTTATACCACGCACTACGTGAAATACTAGTTCTCGTTCGCTAATTGATTGTCCATAAGTAGCACATTTCGCTTCCATTGTTCGGGCTCTTGTAATGTAATTTTCAACTGTCTCTTTCTCTCCCATCTTAATTTGTCTCAGTTCCATCATAGCGTCTATTAATTTGTCATGCGCGTTACCTTCGAAATTTTCTTTCAGCTTCATCCATAATTTTTCTAGCACTAGTCCATCCAATAAACGGTCCAGCTTGTTCGGTGCGATAATGTTGTCACAATTTCCGAAAACGCTTCATCATTTTTGTATTCCCATTCTTCTTTTTCTGCTTCGTCTTCTTTTCTCCATACTGGCTCAGGTTTCTCGATAATTGTTTTGTAAAGTTTCTTTTTTCTCAAAATGGCACCCATTTTTAACGACCACGTTAGGTAATTGTCCCCGCGCAAAATCTCGACTCTTTGTGTTGACAGCTCCATTTTATTATCACTCGCGTTTTTGTAAAATTTCACTTCCCTTGTTTGTAATTGTCCGTATAGTCGAACCACGCTCTGCTACCAATTGTTGGGGATTCGAAGGTAACTTAATTTCAATCACATGGCTACACACAACTGCACACTCCAAAGTTCGGCCGACGAACTGTTTAGATTTATAGATTCCCCACCAGATGGTGCTGTCCACTCTACAGTATTACGCTACTATACTATACATACATAAAAATGAAAACAGTTGTTTAGTAATATTGCTTTATATTATTACTACAGAAATCAAGCAATAATAAAAACAGCAAATGGACTTTGAAGCTGGTTTTCAGTGTTTAATTGCCTCGGTTTCTATTACTTGTTGTTTTATTCCCCTTAAAGTTGTCAATTACTGAACAAAACGAAATTAATTATTTTCCATCATGTGATAGTAAGTTAGTATGTTTGTAGCTATACATCATTCTTTTGCGTATTTTTTTCCAGTTAAAGTTTGTGCCGTTGGAGGCTGGACAATAATTATTTTTGGAAAGTTAATCTAAAAATTTATAGGCTCATAGGTGCAACAAACGAATTCTATCCTAAATGCTTTCTGAACCAAAATTCTGGTCGCTGTTAACATCAAATATTCACTTACTCTAATCGCACACTAAACCAAACTGCACGCGTATTGAAAATGCAAAATACAAACTGTTTACCATTGTGAAATCGATAGTCAACCTTGCCTCACCGTTCACAATCGATAATTGACAACCGTAACTGCCACTAAACTGGCCTCCCATGAGGGCAGAGTCTAGGTCGGTGGAGGGGGAACGTCAGTTTATGACTGACATGCTTTTGACACGCTCCAAGCAAAGTGAGGCAGTGCTCTCGTGTCAGCGATGGATTGGCAGTTGCCAGTGCAGCACTGTGACGTGTGTTGACACGCCACTGACATCACTGCCCCTCGTTTTATGGCAGTCATCACTGCCCGTGTAAACCTAGCCTTAGTTTTCTTGCTGGAGCTCTGTTAGCAGAGCTGCACGAGGTCTGATATACAATTTTAAAGGTTTTTTAGACGATCATATCCATTCTCAGTTCAGTTTCCGTTCCCGTTTCATTACAATTCGGGCTGAAGAACGGAAGATCATAATACCATAGCGATGGTTTGTATGCTTCTGCAGTTCCTGCTCCACTTCTTTCAATGACTTTAACTTTTTAAAATTATTTGTTATAAGTTGAGCGAAGGCTATTAATTTTGTATTTGACCATCGTCTTTGCAGTCTTTTCATCGTACTACCCGATATTTCTCTAATTGGAGCGTGTAGGTAGCTTCCATAATGTTCGCATTGTGATAGCGTGCGTCTGATTTATTTCACAAACACGGTGAACTTTTAAAAATGTCAATGAATTCGGCAACAAAATCGTGATCCTTGGACATAGTGACAGACCAACGTGTACCGATTTTCAAGAAAAATGACGTGAGCGAATGGATTGAGGCATGACGCCGTTGTTTACACATAAGAATTTTAAGAAAATTAAATGAAACAAATAGGTCTACCTATTCCGTCAGTTCTGAGTATCCGTTCTTCTTTCATTTATACACATCGGAAACCTCTGACATAAGCCTCTGTGGCATTTGTTAACACATGACATTTTTCTCAGACAAAGGTACTTAAGTAGTGTGTGCAGCAGGTCTTGTCATTAATCTATTGCTGGGTTTCCCAAACTGTTTTCCGCGAAGAATAATGGGTGTTCCGCAAAGTTTTGAAAGTATTCTATTTATACTTTTGATTACAATATCATGTTACAATACTATTTAATCAGTTCGTAAGACGAAAACTCCGTTTGCATCGAACGAGAGAAAGTAGAATGATTTCTCACATTCTTTTTTTCATACCGTGTGCATGAAAGAAATGGGATAACACAGTCTAGTCAAAACTGTAAACAAAAGTTTCAGAATTGTGTTTATGAACAATGTTCCTCGATGTTTCCCTCGCCCATTTGTCAACTGGAGAACCGATCTACTGGCCATCCGACCACAAATAAACTACCAGACCTACTAGACTTCTTCGTAGTCAATCGAATTGCACCCAACTATTTCCATATTGAACCCAATTGGGACCTTTCATCCGACCACACTCCAATAATCCTTACCCTTAGTACTCATATAATTCTGAAAGGTAAACCACCTAGTCTTGTATCCCCAAAAACCGATTGGACAAATTTTCAGCAATACATTGAGGAAAAGCTAACTCTTAATATCAGAGTAAACGAACCTGAAGACAAAGATAGTGCAGTGAAATATTTAACCAATACGATCCAAGAGGCAGCACGGAACAGTACGCCTACATCAACTTTCAGAAAACCTCGATCATGATAATAACGTGCCTTTACAAATCAGACAGTTCATTACAGAGAAAAGACGTGCAAGGCGCATATGGCAAAGAACTCCGAGTCCTGTCGATAAAACTACTTACAACAAGTGAACAAGATTGTTTTAATCAACACTACAGGATCTACGCAATTCAACATTTGAAAGATATATATCACTCTGTGTGAAAAGCTACCAAAAAATTTTAAAAACCTATAAACCATATACCGCCGTTAAGGAAACAAGACGGAAACTGGGCACGGACTGATGAAAAGCAAATACTTTTGCAGAACATCTAGCAAAAACTTTCAGCTCTCCAGAACCCAACCCTAACGGTAATGATGCCAACATATACACGTTTCTGGATGCACCTTGCCCGATGACTCTTCCTATCAAACGATTCTCATTACCAGAAGCTCAACAAGAAATTAACTCATGCAATACCCATAAATCTCCTGGGTTTGACCTCATAACAGGACAAATCCTTAAGCAATTGCCACGAAAAGCAATAATACTATTAACCACCATTTATAATAGCATGTTAAGAGCAACCTACTTTCCAAAATCTTCGAAATTCGCACAAATAATACTGATACCTAAACCCGGTGAACCACCAAATTCTCCCTCGTCATATCGGCCCATAAGCCTACTACTATCGAAGTTATTTAAAAGATTACTGCTCAAAAGACTAGAGGCTGATATCAACCTGGATGAGATACTATCGTCATATCAATTTGGATAACGCTCACGCCACTCTACAATACATCAGTGCCACAGAAATGTGAATGAAATAATAAATAGCTTAGAAGAACAAAAAGTTTGTGTTGCAGCTTTCTTAGATATTGCACAAGCATTTGATCGAGTTTGGCACGTCGGTTTATTATACAAACTTAAACTTACCATTCCCACCAACTATTATCTCATCTTAAAATCCTATTTAAGTGATCGCTTTTTTTAAATTTTAACAACGACATTTCCACAATTCATCCAATTGCCTCTGGAGTACCACAGGGTAGTGTTCTGGGACCACTTTTACATCTTATATTTACAGCGGACATACCTGAAACAAACAACACAATACTTGCAACCTACGCTGATGACACCGCAATTTTATCTGAAGATAATGACCCCCTTACAGCTGCTGCTGCTGCTCTACAAAATCATTTAAATAACCTTGAAGAATGGCTAGAATTTTGGCGTATAAATGTAAATTCCAATAAATCAGTGCAAGTAAATTTTACCACCAGGAAAACAAACTATCCAAATGTCTCAATAAATAATAAACCATTACCCATCACCAATGAAGTCAAATACCTCGGTTTACTATTGAACTCTAAACTTACGTGGAAACCGCATTTAACATCCAAAAGGGGTCACATCAAGAGCAATCTTCGACAAATGAATTGGCTACTTTGCAGAAACTCAAAATTAAAAACAGAAAATAAAATACTCATAATTAAATGTATTCTTAAACCCATATGGACTGTTGTAGGAGCAGTGTTAGTTGTTGGAGCTCTCTGGCGGCGTACACAGAGACTAGACAGTAGCGAGACAGGCAGTGTACCCGACGGACTGATACTAGACAATCTGTACTTAATGTGAAACATAAGTGTATATAATAAAGTGTATTCATTAACACAACATGGTGGCAGCGGTAAAGTAGTGTAATTACCGACTATTGAATGGTTATTAAGGGATAATGGCACACCAAGATCATGCGGCGGCATCGTCATACAACATCGCAGCGCCGGATCCGTTTGACTTCAATTCGCCCGGCGACTGGCCTAAATGGAAAAGGAGGTTTGAGCGGTTTCGACTGGCTTCTAAGTTAAACGCTTTGTCAGAAGAAGAACAGGTAAATACCTTAATATATCTAATGGGCGAAAAAGCTGACGAAGTGATGCTCACTTTTGGGTTAACGGAAGCGGAAGAAAAGGCGTATCAAATGGTGATGACTAAATTTGACAATCACTTTGCGCCCAAAACGAATATAATTTATGAAAGGGCACGTTTTCACACCCGAGCTCAGAATCCCGGGGAATCTGCTAGTGATTTTATAACCGCGTTGCATAACCTCGCCAGAAATTGCAACTATGGCAGTCTGAAGGACGAATTCATTCGAGACAGGATTGTTGTAGGGGTTGCAGACAGAAAGCTGAGCGAGCGTATGCAGTTAGACGATACGCTCACGCTTGATAAAGCCGTCAAAATGATTACGCAATCTGCAGAGGTCAGGAAACAAGTCGAACAATTGCAACAACCGAGCATAAATAGAGTCGGGTCATATAAGAAACACGACGAAGGCCCTCAATTCTCGTTACGAAATAAACAGGGTAAACAATCAAATTCGCGGCCTAAACAGTGGGACAACTGTCAATGGTGCGGCCGCGATAAACATGAACGCAAACAATGCCCTGCTAACTCTGCCATATGTAACAATTGTCATAAGAAAGGACATTTTTCGAAAAAGTGCAGATCCAAGAGAAATATGTGTTCGGTTAACGAGGGCAAGCTAGACGCCGACGGGTTATTTCACATCGACACGGTCGAGGGGAAAAGCGGCGACAATACAGACTGGACGGCAACAATCCAAGTCAACGGGAAGGACGTTCGATTTAAAATCGATACGGGGAGCGACGTTACGGCTCTTTCACCGAGATATGCAGGCAACAGAGAAGTTTCAAGGTCAGTGAAACGATTAACAGGTCCTGACTCGACGACACTGAACGTCTACGGAGTCGAGCAAGCTACACTATCATACAAGAACAGACATATTCGTCAAGAAATTTATTATATCCGAAACCTTCAGCAGCCTATATTGGGGAGATCGGATGCAGTGAAATTAGGCCTAGTGAAAAGACTCGACGCTATTTTCAATTCAAAGGCTATATCGTTGGATGATGTTAAGTCGAAATATCCCGAATTATTCCAGGGAATTGGAAAAATTCCTGGAAAGTGTAAAATTGCGGTCAAACCGGATGCAATACCGGTTGCCGTGACATCTCCAAGGCGAATTGCGATACCCCTACTAGACAAAGTGAAAAAGGCAATAGAAAAGATGGTAGAAGAAAGGATAATTTCGCCGGTCGATATATCTACGGACTGGTGTTCTCCTATGGTTGTCACGTTCAAGAAAGACGGCAACACGAGGATTTGTGTGGACCTAAGAGAGCTGAATAAAGCCGTTCAACGAGAGTATCATCCCATACCTGATGTTCACTATACTCTGAACTTAATAAAAGATGCCAGATATTTTTCCAAACTAGATGCGGCTTCAGGATTTTACCAAATAGTCCTGGACGAAGGATCACGTCTACTCACCACATTCATCACACCCTTTGGGAGATTCTGCTTTAATCGTTTACCATTTGGAATCACTTGTGCTCCTGAACGTTTTCAGAAAAAAGTGCAGGAAATACTGGTAGGCTGTGACGGCATCGTATGTTTGATGGACGACATTCTAGTATACGGAGCTACTCAAGAGAAACATAACCATCCGAGCTTCAACATCTCAATAGCTGCTCGAAGTTTTCTTTCACTGATTGGTTTAGTTAGGAGGTCCGCCTCCAATTCTTCTGACGATATATGCTTTAGTTGTATTTCGCCGTTAGTATACGAGTCTCTGCAAAAATAGTATAAACGGTTAATATGTTTCGTCCGACTCCTCACTCCACAATTTTGGATCCATTGTATGGCTGCTTGGCTGTCACTCTCGATCGTTGTCGTCTCACTAATGAAATCTTCTAACTTCAGCTCTTCCAATAAATTTCTCGTCCACTTGACTTCCTTTAGGCACTCGTGAATTCCCATGATCTCAGCCTCGCAAGTGGATAACGCTACTAAACTTTGTTTTCTCGCCTTCCATCCTATTGTAGCCGATCCAATCTTGATAACGTAGCCCGAGTACGATTTTGCGTCCCTCGTAGTACACCAACTCGCGTCGCTTATTCCTCGTAATTTTCCTCCGCATCTGTCGTACATCAATTTGTAGCCTTTCGTTCCTTTCAGATATTTGTACACTCTTTTCAGTGCAGTTTCATGAATTACTTTTGGTTCCTTTGAATATTGTGCTAAAGAGCTCACGGTTTGTGTTATGTCCGGCCTTGTGCCTGTGGATAAGTACATTAAGCACCCCAGCATCTCTTGATATTTTGTGGCATCTATCCTTGGTGAGTCTTCGTCGTCATCCAACTTCTGTTGCGTTGCGCTCGGTGTTTTCTTTAAATTGCATTTTTCCATCCCAAATCTTTGCAGGATTCTTTCGACAAATCCCTCTTGGCCTAATTGTATGCCGTCTTCATTTTCTGTTATGTCGATTCCCAAAAAGTGTATGTTTGTCTCTGTTAACTTGAAATATCTTTGCAACTCCTGATAAGTTTGTTTCATGTCCTTCATTTCTTCTACCAGCATCATTATGTCATCGACGTATACGACGATTATTACAATTCGGTTTTGTATTTTCTTCTTGTAAACACACGGGTCTGCTTTCATTCTCTGAAATCCCAATCGAATTAATGTCTCGTTCAGCTTCTCGTTCCAACATTTCCCCGACTGCGGCAATCCATAGATGCTCCTTTTCAATCTGCAAACTTTGTTTCCTTTTTCTTCAAATCCCGTCGGTTGTTCCATGTAAATTGTTTCCTGTAAATTGCCATGTAAGTATGCTGTGGATACATCATACATTTTCTTCTTCCAGCCTTTCGTTGATGCAATTGCCAATAATGCTCGTATGCTTTCCATCTTTACTACTGGTGCAAATGTTTCATGATAATCAACACCTGGTCTTGTACTGCACCCGACTGCTACTAATCTTGCCTTTCTTTTCTTGATACTTCCATCTGGATTTTCTTTAATATTGAAGATCCATTTCGATTTAATTACTTTCATATTATCCTTCCTTTCGACTAGTTCCCAGACGTTGTGTTCTTTTAACGATGTTAATTCTGCGCGCATAGCTTCAGTCCATTCCTTTGCTGCTCGATTGTTCATGGCTTCTTCTACAGTTTTAGGAATTTCAAACGCGATATTTGCAACATGTTTTTCCTCAATTCGTTGTGATCTTCTTACTCCACTTCCTCTCAATAGTTGTTCATTTCTTTCTCGCTCCATACGATGTCTTTCTTGAATCTGTATGTTCGTTTCACCCAGCTTTCTCCCTCTTTTATTCGTTATCATTTCAGCTATCGGGGGCTCGTTCTCCTCTGGTTCCTCCTCTAGTTGCTCATGGATACTTTCATCTTCTTCATTGTTTACATTTGTTGTGTTTTCCAATATTCGGGTTTCTCCTTCTTTCGCTTGTAATTCTTCTATCATCTCGACCAAATAATCTTCAGTCTCTTCCGCTTGACCTTGTAGTAAGTCTCCTCCCTTCTTGTTTTCTTCAAAAATGACAGATCTCGACTCAAATAACTTTTGCTTCTCTGGATTGTACATTCTGTATGCAAGTCTTGACTTGGAATATCCCACAAAAATTCCTCTCTCCGCTCTTGGGTCGAATTTCCCTCTGCATGTAGTCGTCGTTGTGTAATATCCCACGCAACCAAAAACTCTCAGATGTCCGAGATTTGGTTTTCTTCCAGTCCACGTCTGGTCTCCGTTGTGTTTATTTGGCGAACAGTTCAGCAGGTATGCGGCTGTTGATGCCGCTTCACCCCAAAACTTCTGTGTTAACTTCGAATCTTGTAATAGTGCTCTTGTCTTCTCTAATATTGTCCGATTCATCCGTTCGGCTATGCCATTACTCGCTGGGTTTCCGGGTACCGTCAATTCGTGTTTTATGCCTTTGTGTCGCATTAGCTCTTTCATCTGTCCATTTGTAAATTCGGTTCCATTGTCGCTGCGTACTCGATTGACTCTGTTCCCTGTTTCATTTTCTTTGCGTTCCACGAAGTCCTTAAAATTGTTGTAAGTTTCATCCTTCGTTTTTAAGAAATATACGAAAACTCTTCGACTGTATCCGTCGACTATTGTGAAAATGTATTTCGCACCTCCCATTGATGCTACCGGCATGGGCCCGCAAAGGTCCATGTGTATCAAGTCTAACACGTACTTTGCACTTTCGTTCGTCACTGTTTTATGTGGCGCTTGTGTTGCCTTGCTGATAATGCAATCCGTGCATTTATCTAATTTTACATCCTTGTACTCGATTTCGTTGACCATTTTGTCTTTCGTCATCTTGTTTAAGTACTTCTCTCCAATGTGACCCATCCGTCTGTGCCACGTCTGCTTCTCTACCGCCGTCATGTTGGAATCATCGTTATGTAAAACATCCCTGTCATTGTATTTGTTCGGCTTAGTTCTGATGACGTACATCTTCTCCACGTCTTCTGATGCCGCTACTACTACGTCTTTTTTGTTCACTATTGATGCACCGTTTTGGTCGAATATGACCGAGTTCCCATTTTTCACTAGGCTTCGCACTGATAACAAGTTCATTCTTAATCTCGGTACGTATAGTACATCTCTAATTGTAGTGTTGTACACTTTTTGTTCCACTCGGGTTATGACTTCTACATCACCTATGGCTGTTGCGTCGATTTCTCTCGCCTCTTCTGCCAATACCACTGTTCCATTGTAAGGCCTTGTATTCGTCATATTTTGATAATATGGTGACATGTGAATACTACATCCGGAATCGATTCCCCAAATGTTTTCGCTATCTGGGTCCTCTGATACTGCATTAGCCACGTCCGTTAATTTAATTGTTACGTGGAAGTTTTGATTGTCACCCCTCTCTGTTACTACGCTCGCTCGATTGTTGCTTGCTCCACCTCCATGACCTTGACCTCTTCCTCTCCAAGATTGTCCTCTAGCGGTTGAATTATTTTCATTTTGTCTTGTATTTCCTCCTTTCTTCCTATGCCAGCAATCTTTTCCAAGATGACCGACTTTGTTGCAATTGTAACAAGTTCTAGTTTCTTTTATTGTATGGTTTCTTGCCTGGTAAACCGCATCGCTCTTGTTTTGTGTAGTTTTGTTTCCCATTCTTGCCTCCTCTTCTTTCAAGGCTTGTTTGATGTCGTCCATTGTTGCCGACCTCTGTATTCGGAGCGTCGCAGCTATTGTTTCAAATTTTTCATTTATACCACGCACTACGTGAAATACTAGTTCTCGTTCGCTAATTGATTGTCCATAAGTAGCACATTTCGCTTCCATTGTTCGGGCTCTTGTAATGTAATTTTCAACTGTCTCTTTCTCTCCCATCTTAATTTGTCTCAGTTCCATCATAGCGTCTATTAATTTGTCATGCGCGTTACCTTCGAAATTTTCTTTCAGCTTCATCCATAATTTTCTAGCACTAGTCCATCCAATAAACGGTCCAGCTTGTTCGGGCGATAATGTTGTCACAATTTCCGAAAACGCTTCATCATTTTTGTATTCCCATTCTTCTTTTTCTGCTTCGTCTTCTTTTCTCCATACTGGCTCAGGTTTCTCGATAATTGTTTTGTAAAGTTTCTTTTTTCTCAAAATGGCACCCATTTTTAACGACCACGTTAGGTAATTGTCCCCGCGCAAAATCTCGACTCTTTGTGTTGACAGCTCCATTTTATTATCACTCGCGTTTTTGTAAAATTTCACTTCCCTTGTTTGTAATTGTCCGTATAGTCGAACCACGCTCTGCTACCAATTGTTGGGGATTCGAAGGTAACTTAATTTCAATCACATGGCTACACACAACTGCACACTCCAAAGTTCGGCCGACGACTGTTTAGATTTATAGATTCCCCACCAGATGGTGCTGTCCACTCTACAGTATTACGCTACTATACTATACATACATAAAAATGAAAACAGTTGTTTAGTAATATTGCTTTATATTATTACTACAGAAATCAAGCAATAATAAAAACAGCAAATGGACTTTGAAGCTGGTTTTCAGTGTTTAATTGCCTCGGTTTCTATTACTTGTTGTTTTATTCCCCTTAAAGTTGTCAATTACTGAACAAAACGAAATTAATTATTTTCCATCACGTGTGATAGTAAGTAGTATGTTTGTAGCTATACATCATTCTTTTGCGTATTTTTTTCCAGTTAAAGTTTGTGCCGTTGGAGGCTGGACAATAATTATTTTTGGAAAGTTAATCTAAAAATTTATAGGCTCATAGGTGCAACAAACGAATTCTATCCTAAATGCTTTCTGAACCAAAATTCTGGTCGCTGTTAACATCAAATATTCACTTACTCTAATCGCACACTAAACCAAACTGCACGCGTATTGAAAATGCAAAATACAAACTGTTTACCATTGTGAAATCGATAGTCAACCTTGCCTCACCGTTCACAATCGATAATTGACAACCGTAACTGCCACTAACTGGCCTCCCATGAGGGCAGAGTCTAGGTCGGTGGAGGGGGAACGTCAGTTATGACTGACATGCTGTTGACACGCTCCAAGCAAAGTGAGGCAGTGCTCTCGTGTCAGCGATGGATTGGCAGTTGCCAGTGCAGCACTGACGTATGTTGACACGCCACTGACATCACTGCCCCTCGTTTTATGGCAGTCATCACTGCCCGTGTAAACCTAGCCTTAGTTTTCTTGCTGGAGCTCTGTTAGCAGAGCTGCACGAGGTCTGATATACAATTTTAAAGGTTTTTTAGACGATCATATCCATTCTCAGTTCAGTTTCCGTTCCCGTTTCATTACAATTCGGGCTGAAGAACGGAAGATCATAATACCATAGCGATGGTTTGTATGCTTCTGCAGTTCCTGCTCCACTTCTTTCAATGACTTTAACTTTTTAAAATTATTTGTTATAAGTTGAGCGAAGGCTATTAATTTTGTATTTGACCATCGTCTTTGCAGTCTTTTCATCGTACTCCCGATATTTCTCTAATTGGAGCGTGTAGGTAGCTTCCATAATGTTCGCATTGTGATAGCGTGCGTCTGATTTATTTCACAAACACGGTGAACTTTTAAAAATGTCAATGAATTCGGCAACAAAATCGTGATCCTTGGACATAGTGACAGACCAACGTGTACCGATTTTCAAGAAAAATGACGTGAGCGAATGGATTGAGGCATGACGCCGTTGTTTACACATAAGAATTTTAAGAAATTAAATGAAACAAATAGGTCTACCTATTCCGTCAGTTCTGAGTATCCGTTCTTCTTTCATTTATACACATCGGAAACCTCTGACATAAGCCTCTGTGGCATTTGTTAACACATGACATTTTTCTCAGACAAAGGTACTTAAGTAGTGGTGCAGCAGGTCTTGTCATTAATCTATTGCTGGGTTTCCCAAACTGTTTTCCGCGAAGAATTAATGGGTGTTCCGCAAAGTTTGAAAGTATTCTATTTATACTTTTGATTACAATATCATGTTACAATACTATTTAATCAGTTCGTAAGACGAAAACTCCGTTTGCATCGAACGAGAGAAAGTAGAATGATTTCTCACATTCTTTTTTCATACCGTGTGCATGAAAGAAATGGGATAACACAGTCTAGTCAAAACTGTAAACAAAAGTTTCAGAATTGTGTTTATGAACAATGTTCTCGATGTTTCCCTCGCCCATTTGTCAACTGGAGAACCGATCTACTGGCCATCCGACCACAATAAACTACCAGACCTACTAGACTTCTTCGTAGTCAATCGAATTGCACCCAACTATTTCCATATTGAACCCAATTGGGACCTTTCATCCGACCACACTCCAATAATCCTTACCCTTAGTACTCATATAATTCTGAAAGGTAAACCACCTAGTCTTGTATCCCCAAAAACCGATTGGACAAATTTTCAGCAATACATTGAGGAAAAGCTAACTCTTAATATCAGAGTAAACGAACCTGAAGACAAAGATAGTGCAGTGAAATATTTAACCAATACGATCCAAGAGGCAGCACGGAACAGTACGCCTACATCAACTTTCAGAAAACCTCGATCATGATAATAACGTGCCTTTACAAATCAGACAGTTCATTACAGAGAAAAGACGTGCAAGGCGCATATGGCAAAGAACTCCGAGTCCTGTCGATAAAACTACTTACAACAAGTGAACAAGATTGTTTTAATCAACACTACAGGATCTACGCAATTCAACATTTGAAAGATATATATCACTCTGTGTGAAAAGCTACCAAAAAATTTAAAAAACCTATAAACCATATACCGCCGTTAAGGAAACAAGACGGAAACTGGGCACGGACTGATGAAAAGCAAATACTTTTGCAGAACATCTAGCAAAAACTTTCAGCTCTCCAGAACCCAACCCTAACGGTAATGATGCCAACATATACACGTTTCTGGATGCACCTTGCCCGATGACTCTTCCTATCAAACGATTCTCATTACCAGAAGCTCAACAAGAAATTAACTCATGCAATACCCATAAATCTCCTGGGTTTGACCTCATAACAGGACAAATCCTTAAGCAATTGCCACGAAAAGCAATAATACTATTAACCACCATTTATAATAGCATGTTAAGAGCAACCTACTTTCCAAAATCTTCGAAATTCGCACAAATAATACTGATACCTAAACCCGGTGAACCACCAAATTCTCCCTCGTCATATCGGCCCATAAGCCTACTACTATCGAAGTTATTTAAAAGATTACTGCTCAAAAGACTAGAGGCTGATATCAACCTGGATGAGATACTATCGTCATATCAATTTGGATAACGCTCACGCCACTCTACAATACATCAGTGCCACAGAAATGTGAATGAAATAATAAATAGCTTAGAAGAACAAAAAGTTTGTGTTGCAGCTTTCTTAGATATTGCACAAGCATTTGATCGAGTTTGGCACGTCGGTTTATTATACAAACTTAAACTTACCATTCCCACCAACTATTATCTCATCTTAAAATCCTATTTAAGTGATCGCTTTTTTTAAATTTTAACAACGACATTTCCACAATTCATCCAATTGCCTCTGGAGTACCACAGGGTAGTGTTCTGGGACCACTTTTACATCTTATATTTACAGCGGACATACCTGAAACAAACAACACAATACTTGCAACCTACGCTGATGACACCGCAATTTTATCTGAAGATAATGACCCCCTTACAGCTGCTGCTGCTGCTCTACAAAATCATTTAAATAACCTTGAAGAATGGCTAGAATTTTGGCGTATAAATGTAAATTCCAATAAATCAGTGCAAGTAAATTTTACCACCAGGAAAACAAACTATCCAAATGTCTCAATAAATAATAAACCATTACCCATCACCAATGAAGTCAAATACCTCGGTTTACTATTGAACTCTAAACTTACGTGGAAACCGCATTTAACATCCAAAAGGGGTCACATCAAGAGCAATCTTCGACAAATGAATTGGCTACTTTGCAGAAACTCAAAATTAAAAACAGAAAATAAAATACTCATAATTAAATGTATTCTTAAACCCATATGGACTGTTGTAGGAGCAGTGTTAGTTGTTGGAGCTCTCTGGCGGCGTACACAGAGACTAGACAGTAGCGAGACAGGCAGTGTACCCGACGGACTGATACTAGACAATCTGTACTTAATGTGAAACATAAGTGTATATAATAAAGTGTATTCATTAACACAACATGGTGGCAGCGGTAAAGTAGTGTAATTACCGACTATTGAATGGTTATTAAGGGATAATGGCACACCAAGATCATGCGGCGGCATCGTCATACAACATCGCAGCGCCGGATCCGTTTGACTTCAATTCGCCCGGCGACTGGCCTAAATGGAAAAGGAGGTTTGAGCGGTTTCGACTGGCTTCTAAGTTAAACGCTTTGTCAGAAGAAGAACAGGTAAATACCTTAATATATCTAATGGGCGAAAAAGCTGACGAAGTGATGCTCACTTTTGGGTTAACGGAAGCGGAAGAAAAGGCGTATCAAATGGTGATGACTAAATTTGACAATCACTTTGCGCCCAAAACGAATATAATTTATGAAAGGGCACGTTTTCACACCCGAGCTCAGAATCCCGGGGAATCTGCTAGTGATTTCATAACCGCGTTGCATAACCTCGCCAGAAATTGCAACTATGGCAGTCTGAAGGACGAATTCATTCGAGACAGGATTGTTGTAGGGGTTGCAGACAGAAAGCTGAGCGAGCGTATGCAGTTAGACGATACGCTCACGCTTGATAAAGCCGTCAAAATGATTACGCAATCTGCAGAGGTCAGGAAACAAGTCGAACAATTGCAACAACCGAGCATAAATAGAGTCGGGTCATATAAGAAACACGACGAAGGCCCTCAATTCTCGTTACGAAATAAACAGGGTAAACAATCAAATTCGCGGACTAAACAGTGGGAAAACTGTCAATGGTGCGGCCGCGATAAACATGAACGCAAACAATGCCCTGCTAACTCTGCCATATGTAACAATTGTCATAAGAAAGGACATTTTTCGAAAAAGTGCAGATCCAAGAGAAATATGTGTTCGGTTAACGAGGGCAAGCTAGACGCCGACGGGTTATTTCACATCGACACGGTCGAGGGGAAAAGCGGCGACAATACAGACTGGACGGCAACAATCCAAGTCAACGGGAAGGACGTTCGATTTAAAATCGATGCGGGGAGCGACGTTACGGCTCTTTCACCGAGATATGCAGGCAACAGAGAAGTTTCAAGGTCAGTGAAACGATTAACAGGTCCTGACTCGACGACACTGAACGTCTACGGAGTCGAGCAAGCTACACTATCATACAAGAACAGACATATTCGTCAAGAAATTTATTATATCCGAAACCTTCAGCAGCCTATATTGGGGAGATCGGATGCAGTGAAATTAGGCCTAGTGAAAAGACTCGACGCTATTTTCAATTCAAAGGCTATATCGTTGGATGATGTTAAGTCGAAATATCCCGAATTATTCCAGGGAATTGGAAAAATTCCTGGAAAGTGTAAAATTGCGGTCAAACCGGATGCAATACCGGTTGCCGTGACATCTCCAAGGCGAATTGCGATACCCCTACTAGACAAAGTGAAAAAAGCAATAGAAAAGATGGTAGAAGAAAGGATAATTTCGCCGGTCGATATATCTACGGACTGGTGTTCTATGGTTGTCACGTTCAAGAAAGACGGCAACCCGAGGATTTGTGTGGACCTAAGAGAGCTGAATAAAGCCGTTCAACGAGAGTATCATCCCATACCTGATGTTCACTATACTCTGAACTTAATAAAAGATGCCAGATATTTTTCCAAACTAGATGCGGCTTCAGGATTTTACCAAATAGTCCTGGTCGAAGGATCACGTCTACTCACCACATTCATCACACCCTTTGGGAGATTCTGCTTTAATTGTTTACCATTTGGAATCACTTGTGCTCCTGAACGTTTTCAGAAAAAAGTGCAGGAAATACTGGTAGGCTGTGACGGCATCGTATGTTTGATGGACGACATTCTAGTATACGGAGCTACTCAAGAGAAACATAACAGTAGACTAGAGATGGTTTTAACAAAACTGCGTGAATCTAAAATCACGCTCAACGAGAAGAAGTTGGTTATCAGCAGCCGATCAATTGAATTCCTGGGACACATCATCGACGAGTCGGGTACTCGTATACATCCGGAGAAGGTAGAAGCCATCGTCGATATGGAAGCTCCAAATGACAAGAAGGGACTAAAAAGGCTGATGGGTATGGTTAACTTCTTAGCGAAGGCCATACCAGATAAAGCAACCATCTTGGCTCCACTTCAAGCCTTGCTGAAAGAGGATTCCGCATTTGTATGGGGACCAAGTCAAGAAGCTGCTTTTGCCAGAGTAAAGGAAATCTTGACTTCGGCTCCGGTATTAGCCCGTTTCGATCCTAGGAAGGAAACGATCGTAACGGCAGACGCGTCATCTTTCGGGATTGGAGGAGCGCTACTCCAGATGCAAGAAGGGGGAGATATCAAACCTGTAGCGTACACGTCAAGACTACTTTCAGACGCCGAGAAAAGGTACGCCCAGATCGAGAAAGAGGCACTAGCTATTATCTATGCGTGTGAGAAATTTACCGATTACATAATAGGCATGCATATCATAGTGCAAACTGACCACAAACCACTCATCCCGATTCTTACTACCAAAGCTCTAGATAACTTGTCTCCTAGACTTCAAAGGTATCGTATCCGTCTTATGCGTTTTGATTACAATGTGGTCCACGTACCCGGCAAAGATTTGGAAACAGCCGACGCCCTATCTCGACAACCAATTGGGCGGGCAATACATGACGTATTCCAGGAGGAAGTGGAAAATCATGTGATCGGGACGATTTCAAATCTTCCAGCGTCCACTTCTAAGCTCACGCAAATCGTCGAGGAACAGAAACAGGACTCAAAACTAGCAGCTGTTAGGGTCTACATTTGCAGCGGATGGCCAAGACAAGAATCTCTACCCACCTATTTGAAGCCGTTCTGGGAGAAACGGTGGGACATTACCTGTCAGGGTGAACTGCTGATGTGCGGGTCGAGAATCATCATCCCAAAGAAACTGCAAGCAGAAATGTTAGACAAGATCCACGGGGGACACCTCGGTATTACGAAATGCAGAGCTAGAGCCAATCAAACTGTTTGGTGGCCCGGCATGTCTACGCAGATACGTCAAAAGGTAGACAACTGCGACATCTGCGCACAACACCGGTCGAATAGACATGAACCATTGATCCAGGTTGAACCAGCTAATCGCCCGTGGCAGAAAACTGGCATGGATCTATTTAAAGTAAACAATGAATGGTATCTAATAATTTTTGATAGATATTCCCGATACCCGGAAGTTACGAAAGTTCCTAACTTGAGAATGGAAACTATCATAGAAAAAATGTCTGAAATATTTGCAAGACAAGGCATCCCGGAAGAGATCTTCACAGACAACGGGACTCAGTTCAACCCATTTCGGGAATCCCAAAGGTTCAAGGAATTCCAGGAAGCATATGGTTTTAAATTAGTTACAAGAAGCCCTGGCTACCCACAGAGCAATGGACTCGCCGAAGCGGGAGTCAAAATAGTGAAGAGAATTTTTGAGAAGGAAAAAGACCCCTACAAAGGCCTGCTGGCATACCGCAACACGCCATTGGAAAACGGACACTCACCAGCGGAACTATCGATGAGTCGTAGATTGAAAGATTTCTTACCTCATATTCCAGTCAACTTGGAACCGAGGGTGGTAAATAGAGAAAAAGTTAAGGAAAAAGAAGACCATCGTAGAGCAAGAATCGAGAGAAACTATAACTCGACAAAAGGGGCAAGAAGACTACCTGAGTTGGCTTCAGGGACCCGAGTTTTCGTAAAAGACATAAAGAAGTTCGGCACGGTCATTAGAAGGGCAGACCAGCCGAGGTCGTATGTCATTCGTACTGAAAATAATGACATACGTCGCAACAGACATACGATATGTCCGACGCTATCGACAGGAGGCAACACACTACCTAGAGTTCCGAATGGGACGACGCCTGATGTGTCTACTACGCCCGAGAACAGAAACGTCCTTACGCCCGAGTCCATCGAGCAGCCGACGGGAGGTCAACGGACGAGGTCCGGCCGAGTATCAAGAGCACCCCAGCGACTAGATCTTTAGCTTCGAGGGGGAGATGTTGTAGGAGCAGTGTTAGTTGTTGGAGCTCTCTGGCGGCGTACACAGAGACTAGACAGTAGCGAGACAGGCAGTGTACCCGACGGACTGATACTAGACAATCTGTACTTAATGTGAAACATAAGTGTATATAATAAAGTGTATTCATTAACACAACATGGACATATGGTATCCAACTATGGGGGTGCACCAAGCCTTCAAATTCAAAAATTATTCAACGTCTTCAGTCAAAAATCCTTCGTACCATCTTAAACGCACCTTCGCGTGTCAGCAACAAAATAATACATGAAGACCTAGCCATACCTACTATAGAAGAGGAAATACACAGAATCAGCAGTAACTATCGTCAAAATCTCCCAGGACACCATAATGAAGAGGTCAGCCATCTAGCAAATGAACTAACCTCTCGTCGCAGATAGAAGAGGAAGCGGCCAACAGATCTGTGAAGATTAATTTTATTGTATTCATGTATCACGGAGCGTGATCACTGGACCACTTCTCCCCTCATGTGTCATTCTTCTATCCAATTTGCTAAATGTTCTTTTGAACAGATTGTAAATATCTTAATATTTTTTTTAAAAAAAATCAGATTTGTTGCTAGCTTTTTTCGGAACTGATCCAACAAAGTTGCGAAACAAAGAAACCCTGTTCCTTGTTTTCCCCTACAATAGGAAACATGGTAACAATGGACAAGTGTGGATGTGTTTAATCAATAAGAATGTTGTACGAAACGAGTCATAGCAGCTGATATTTTATTTAACTTAACACTGAGTAGCTATGGCCAACAAGTAATTTAACTTATACACCTTTGTATCAGGAAATTCAACTATGTGAAATTGCTGTCATCTAATGTGTTCTGAAACGGAGGTCCGCAAAAAAAATTTTATTGGTCGGCTTAAGACAGTTAATATTATTACACTTTCCTAACAAACAAAAAACGTACATGGTCACTAAAGTATGTGTATTAATTGAGGAATTTCAGAAGTTTTCGACATACTGTCTTAAATCAACCAATTAAAAATGTCTTCTTATATAAGCTGTTAAATTTCTCTGTCGTTAAGACAACATTTTTGTGGAGGTTTTAACAAATCAATAATGGTTGATAAAACTTTCATATCTGGCAGATATTTTTACAAAGTGCAGGGAACTTAACATTATAAGGCAAATGTATTACAGTTTTTAATAAAAGATAACCAAAAATACAATTTTGGATTTGATAAATTGATTTTAATTCTATTGCTGCCTAACATGAATTTTTGAATTAATTAAATTTTAATGTAACTGAAGAAGTTTCCAAAATGAAATCAACTCTTTCGCGATATTTTCTGAAAGCTAGTAAAAGCGATTCCTCAGAATCTATTTTCCGTGACAGTTAAACCAGTAGCTTTACGTGCAAAAAAAAAATTAATTTAATCAGTGATTCTAATTTGAAACAAAAATACAAAGATCAGCCTTTAAACAATTTCTGGGTGGGTTAGTCAAACAGTACCCCCATATTTCAAAACAGGCTACTATTGTGTTACTTCCGTTTCCTACAACCTATATATGCGAAGGGGGATTTTCTTATTATGCTTCTATGAATTCAAAGGCTTGATGCCACACCAGATATTAGAATTCAACATACAAATATTGTACCTTATATAAGCAAGATATGAAATTCAAGGGCCCAAAACATCAAAATCAATAAGTGCTTCATTTTTCCACATGTTTATATTATATTACAGTTCTATAGCCTATTTAAAAATAATTACTAAATAAAATTTTTAAATTTTTAAAGTACGAATAACCGAACATAAAAAATAAACCAAGTGTTCCGTTAAAATGTCCAAAGTGTTCCATTGCAGAAAAATTTTGGGAAAACCTGATCTATTGGAAGATTAAATTCATGGACGGAAAATGTTCCCGATAAATGGCCCCTGCACCTTGTCGGCTTTTAATATATATTTTCCTCAACTCGCCGTTTAATCGACATCTTAATTTCGTTCTGATAACTAACGGATGTGAATCTTTTTCAAAGTTCAAGGCAATTTTATAGTAGTATTTTTTTTCTACGGGTTGCTCTACACACAGAGAATTTGAAATAGATAGAGAGGCAATAGAGGCGCTGGGTAACTCGCTCGTAGGCCCATAAGAGCCCGTGTTAAAACAGCGCTTTTTGAGTCCGCTAAAATCCTTCTTAAAGCAGCAAAGCACCAAAGTGGATTATTTATTTTCCCCATATTTTAGTATTTCAAAATATATAAGGCAAAAGAATCAATTCAAATGGGAATATTAAAAATATTGAACAGTTTCGAAATCGTTATTGCGAGTTGGATGCGAAGTTATATCAGCCTATTTCTACATTAAATGTTATAAATATATTATTTTCTATTCGCAAATGTTGGAGCAGAACGTAAATTGTTTTTCCTAGGATCTGAATTCGGAAAATTACATATTTTAATAATATAATTTAGATAGGGCGACGTTTCGATGCGACATTGGCATCCTTCGCAAATGGCTCGGAAAGAGAATTCAAAGTTTTTAATTAGTTCACTATCATTCTTAAGCTCCTTGTGTTAAATAAAATCGTATATCTTGTGTTATTAACTAAGTCCAGTGGCAAAAGCCAAGTATTGCGTGAGGATAACAATGCACGCTGAATTGTTGACGAGAGAGAGCCACCTGTCTCAATGTATACACTATACTTAGAATCGCTCCAACATTAATTTGTCTTAGAAGGGAATTTTTATTCATTATCTGATTTCACTACAACATCGATTATTTCCGAAAATACTCCTAAATTCAACGAGAAACGGAAAAATATCCATGATATCACTATTAAATTAAAATTAATAATCCTTACTTTTTCAAATTAATTTGAATTTTCATAGTTAATTATTCTATTAAATTAAAAATATATCTACCGGACTTATTATCTCAGTCAGGTCCTTTTATTATTATTTAATCGCGCTGAATAAGTGACGCATACATATTTAGAAACATACACAAGTGTATATATATATATATATATATATATATATATATATATATATATGAGACCATCTTCAATAGTACAATACAGTATTATTCTTATTAATGAAACAGAATCTGTAAAATATTGTATATTGTGCGCTATAGTAACTATAGTTGCGGCTGCTCCAAACTAAAGCATACTTGGTATTTCTCTAACGGTATAAGATTATTTTTCCTGGAAATGAGGACTAATGCCCGTAGATCTAGACTTATATTTATCGTGTATACCGCGTGTTCGCTAGTGTCTTACGCATTGAAGCAGTTAAACGGTGATTTTGTTCTAATCGTAATGGCTCAGTTTGGTTGTAAAAATTACAAGAAAAATAAAATGGCTGGAAGAACATTTCATAGGTAAATTAAATCATGTTTAAAATTTGAATTCCGTTTTACATTTTACTTTCAAATTTCTGCAAACTTCAAATCTCATGAAATTTTGTAAGGAAGTAAACCCATATCCCAATCAAAAATGTGTAAAATATTGTACACTGGTTGAGAAGTTACAAGCCCATCTTGGATGGTCTTTCACCGCGTTAACGCGCACGCGCCTCTGAAAAGGCCAACTTTGAACCCTCGGTAAATAAATTCTAGAGGCCTGATAAGTGTGAAACTCGGCTTATCGATACAACTTCTAGAACGAACAGGATGCAGTGGTACGGCTGGTCGTTCTCATATATCTGCTCAAGCTAAAATTGTCACAAAAGTTTTGTCGTGGCTAACTTTGTCGTCATTTTGGAGGCCAATTACTCAACAGAATAAAATCTATATGCCACCATATTTTGGAAACCAGGAGAGAAAATACTATAATAAGACGTACAGAAAAAGAAAAACTATTACATTCATATGTCTTGAGCTCATGAAAGTTGCCCTTAAAGGTTTTACATGTAAAAGTCTCGCGGGCAGCAACATAGCTTAAGAAGCATCTAACTGTTCTAAACCGGCATAAAAGACTGTTCTTTGTAATTGTATCATTTTTTTAAAAATGGGAGTGAAATATTTTAGCCTGAAATTTGGCTACTTTTACATGTAAGGATATAGAAAATTCCTTTTTATCAGAAATTAAACCAGAGACAACACCATTTCCATTCTCCACCAACATTTGCGAATAGAAAATTATATATTTTTAACATTTAATGTAGAAATATGTTGATATAACTTCGCATCCAACTCGCAATACCACATGCTCAATATTTTTAATATTCCCATTTGAATTGATTATTTTGCCTTACATATTTGGAAATTCTAATAAATGGGGTGAATAAATAATCCACTTAAATTTGTGTTTTTCTGCTTTAAGAAGGATTTTAGCGGATTCAAAAAGCGCTGTTTTAACATGGGCCTAGGAGCGAGTTACAGCTACAGTGGAGGGGATGACAGTCACGCTGCCGCCTGTAGGCAAGGCCTGGCATTGCTACTCTATCTATTTCAGATACTCTTTGGCTCTACACTCCTACCAAGTAATATCCCATAAAATTGGATTTTCTTCAAACAAAATTATTAACTTAGTGGCTATCATGACATAACCAAAAGCCGATTTTGCGTAGGCATGGTTCTTAAATATGTTTTTTGTGTGGAACGTTAGCAAAGTACTTAGGTCAATGCCAAAATTTTAAGGGAAGTACTGAATTTAATAACGCCATCTTCTTTCCTTGTTAAAAGTCAAGAAGCGAAGTCCAATTTGCTTCGATTTCGAAGCCTTCCAGCGCGCTCCCTTCCGAAATACACTGTGCTGTATTTTTTTAACACACAAGAATCCTGTCTGGAAAGAGAAATGTGCAGTGTATCGTTTCATTTCCCCTTCCCGTCCAAGAACTAACAATAGTAGGAGCTATTAAAAAAAAATAAACAGCGCCGAGTTTTGCACGCAGTTTCCGTGACTGTCTTATCAGGATAGAGTTTTAAATGTTTTTGACGATTTAATAAAAAGATTAGCGTTTGTTGATGTGTTGTGATTTGTTTGAATGAATCAAATATTTAAACTAAAAAAACATTGAAGGGGCAGCATTAAGACATCTCATAAAATTACCATACAATCCAGCATTAAATATTTTCACAATGTGCGACTTCTTCCTAAAATTAACTTTCTTTATATAATATATGCACGAAGGGAAAATACTTAGTTGTTAGGAATTTGTGCCTATTTTTACACTTTTATAAATACATATCTATTACAAGTTATGTTGACGTAATTAAAAATGTTGCATTTTACAGGTATTGTCAACACTAACTGCTGTAGTAGTATGAATATATTAAGTAATTATCCTTGTAAAAATTGCTCCTTGGCACAATGTCGGACATAACTTTAAAACTCGGAAGCTGACAGTGTGCAATGTAATCATTTATATGTGGTTATTGGATGAAGGGGAGAAGGATTAATAACCAGGCA
Source organism: Eucriotettix oculatus (assembly GCA_034510155.1). NCBI lineage: Eukaryota > Metazoa > Arthropoda > Insecta > Orthoptera > Tetrigidae > Eucriotettix > Eucriotettix oculatus. The sequence continues at coordinate 97,521,842 of CM067377.1, forward strand.
GTTGCAAATAAATGTATCTAGTTACTTGCACATTCAGGATTCTGTTCCTTGCCAGACTTTCATGATCAAAAAACCATGGTCTAAGTGACTGTAAATGTTCCAAATTTATGTGATTACAGAATTATGGAGAAATAGCCAGGGTAAATAAATATATAATAAATTAACAATGTAATGTAATGTACTTCATAAGCTATATTTACAAATATATAAATGATCCTCACTTATCAAAATTATTTAATTTACAATATATGAATAGAAACTGTAGTACAAAATTTGTATTACATTATATTTTACAGAAAATTTCATAGTACACGAGGCTGAAGGTAACACATGTGATGTGGAAATATACACAATGATTCACAATTTTGTTCTAACAGTTGATGAAGTAATGATATAATAATCTGCATATACATACAAAATTATCCATACTATACACATATTCACATTGACCTTCAAAGTGAGTTTGGCCTTCACATGAAATGTAATAATGACTTAATTCAAAATGATTCTATTCTTCCATTATAAGTTGAACACCTTGGTACCATTTTTATTGCAGTGCAGATAAAAAAATGAACCAGCTTTTCAACATTTCATTATTTTATATATATTTTTATAAAGTGATTGATCCTATAACACTCAGTATACATACTCATATATGCATACATTACTTTGTACAATTATATATTTTGGAAGAAAACTTATATCTTTCCTTACATAGTAAGAAATTGAGGATCACGCCACCCACATTTCATCAGTCTCATCACTATCTGCACCACTGTCTGTTAAAGCAACAAGTATATCATCATCAGAATCACTCCCTATTATATCAGCAGGATTCTCGCCATTAGCATTATTTTCACCATCATTAGGATTTCTGTCACCTGCATTTCCTTCTAGAAAAAACAGTTCAAGTTAAATAATAATACATGCATACAGGGTGGGATACATGATGGACAACAAGTCCCTTTGTATTGTCAATTCCATAGTATAACAATTGGTAACAGCAGAAGAAAAACTACTATGATATTATCAATGCAAAGGAACTTCTTGCCCATCCTGCACAACTTTTTCTTTATGATCCTACGAGTATCTTTTCATAATAGAGGAAATACAATAATTGAAAATGAAAATACTGTGACTAAAGCAGAGCAATGAAATAAGATGTCCAGTGTTTTATGAATTTGAACTAAACATAACAGATTTACGTCCAATGTAAATGTACTTTCAACATATTCTTAAACTGCCAAGGACATTTAAAATTAGTGCACAATATAAATTTACACTGCATATTACAAATTGCTGTAAGAGTTTAAGAATACCAATTGCTCATAGAATCCAGAGATGTTTACATGAATACAATACTTAAACAAATACGCTATACAAAAGTTTTGTTAATACAATTTAATTTTGAAAAGTTAAATATTTTTAAAACATTGTTGTATAATGAAAAACAAATCTTTTTATTTTTATGTATCAATCTGACAGTATTTATTACAGGAGAACAAGGTATTACCAACCTTCATGTTGTTCATCATCAGACCCAGATTGTGAACCTGAACCATCATCACTACCATCTAATTCCTCCTCTTCATCTTCTTCCTCCTCCTGCAATAAAATGCAATATGCTTAATTTCTTTTAAAAAACAAACTGAACTATAAAAAAATTGTGGACCTAGATCTAATGCTACTGCTTGAAATTCAAATAACTAACCCCTTCATCTTCATCATCTCTTCTACGGCCAACATCATAAACTCGCACATAAGATTCCTGCACAGAGTCCAATATACCTTGATTTTCTACAATGGCAATTTGTGTATCATATTCATTGCATGCCAAGTCATAAACATATTTTTTCACATCAATTGTTGCTGTAACAAATAAAATTGAAGTAAATGAATTGAGCAAGAAATTTGCAGCACACATGAAATTACATCACACAAACTAAATAAGTAAACTGTACTTGTGACAACAATAATACAGTATCCATTCAACGATGATGATGATGATGCTCTAAGGAGCCAGTGGAATTATGGCGCATCTAAGTCTGTGTAATATATTTAATTTTAATCTTAATTTATTATTTGAGGGAGGAAGGATGAATAAAGTTACTACAAGGAAGGATATCAGTGTGTTCTTCACTAGACTGAGCATTTTTCAATGAAATAAATAATCAATTTACCACAAACTAATTTTACGATAATGTAAATGTTTAGGATATGCCTTTTGACATTCCATATTTGCTCTTAATTACTGCCATTGACTATTATAAGAGGTTCAACAAGTTTACTTATGTCCCATACGTTCACACCTTAAGGATCGTACATGATTACCAGAGCTGCCAGAGATATGTAAGCGTGAGAGAGAGAGAGCGAGATTGCTGGTAGCCCAGGATTTTATCTGGAGTGTAGACACCGTCAAATTGACTCAGTCATTGTTGATTATTGCTCTGTCACTTGTATTTCTCTATTACAGGCATTGTCAAAGTTTTCTCTCAGGCAGCCAAGTGTGTGTAAAAATAAACGGAAAGAAGGAAAACTGCAGAATATATTTGGCCTGTGGAATATATGAGAAAAATAAAATTGGGTTGGATGAAGCACCTAGTTGCTTATAATTTAAGAAATTATATTGCAAATAAATGATAAAGAAATTACAAAAATAATTTATTAGGGTATAAAATAGGCAGGAAGTACAGACAATTGAAATAGATGCATGATCCAAATTCCAATTAATTAGTTGAGACACAGCCCCATTAAAATGCAAAATTTATATCAAAAACCAATATTAGCAACATCATTTAATATTCAACAAACTATGAGAAAAGTGTTGTCATCTTACCTATACTTGAATAATCAAATGCATCTAATGTTTTAAAAGAAGAATCGTAAGGTAGTTCGTCTTCAGTTTCCTGTTCAAGAGTTCGAGTATATATTATACTACCATTTGGTGAAAATATTACTTCACATTGGTCTAAAAGAGGAACAGTCCGTAAAAGATGAAATGTACGCAGATCCCAAACTTCCGAGTTGCAAACGACCTATAAATAATACATTAAAAAAGTGTTGTCTGAGATCAATGTATAAAAGTAGTTTTATGATACAATTCATTATCAGACATTCATTCACAAATTTATATTAAACCATAAAATACTTTAATGTTATCAGGATTTGCATTATTATGCTTTGTAAACAATATTTGAAATTAACCAATTTATTCATATATAGATAAAAAAGCTCTTTGTTTTCCACCCGGGTTAAATGAAGTTTAAGCCATGACGTTTTGATGGCACATTCCTTCTACATGGTGCACAAGATGTGATTCAAACACACAAAAGTCTTACTTAAATGTGATAATGATTGGGATAGTGTTATAATGGAGGTGGTAGCAATTAAAAACAGCAACCTCATGAACTGTGACGAAGGATTTCAACTTGGTTAAGTCTGGGATCCTGTACTGAAGAAACTTGGATGAAGGGAAACAAATTTTTCAGTACAATATTACATCACCAGATGCCAGAGAAAGTTGTTGCTTGAACTTGGCCAGTGGCCTAGAGCCAACAGAGAGGGTGAGACAATATCAAACGAGACCAAGGGCCTATCAAGACAGGACATGCACCATGCTGCCAAAGGATGAAGTATTAAGGCAATGCGCAAACTACAGGACGGCATATCACTTGAGAAGGATGGCAGAATAAATCATCGAAACGTCGTCGCTTAGACTTCATTTAACCCAGGTGGGCCCAAGAACTCTTTATCCAGAATATACATAAGGAAAATCTTTGAATTTTTATTCATATATCAATAATAGAAAGGAGAGGGTGTGGACAAGATACTGATGAAAAATTATGAGATACCAATTAAAAAGTCTACATCTCATTATCACATGTAAGGTTTTTGAAATTTGGAATGACACCGATTAATTCTTTAATTGGACAGTAAAACATACCTCCAATCCATTAGGATGAAATACCCCACTAAGAGTCTGATTCAGTTTGTCTAGTTTATGAATTTCTTTGCCTGACATTACATCCCACAGAACACCATCTGATAAAACAAGTTCATCAGTTGGGTTGAATGTGGCTCTATTTTTTGTGTACTGATTTGATATTTGTGGTGTTAGAGTTTGAATCTTCTTACCAGTTGCAACATCATAAATCTGAAATGTAAACATACAAAGTTAAACAAATAACTTAAAAGCATGAAAAAGTTCAACTAATGTCTCATTAAATCATGATTCTGCTATAGGTAATTGCAACATCCTATATTTTTACTTGATATTTCAGAATATAAATGTTACATACTTTACCTAAACTAATACACTGTTCAATATTATATCATTAGCAATTATTTAAACAATTATAAAAAAACTTACTCATGTGAGCAACTATTTTGGTCAAAATGCCTATTGCACCAACCAAATGGAGACAGTTATTGTTATTCTTAACTCAGTAAAATACTCACAGTTGTAATATGATTTTTAGTTGCAATTATTCGATCTTGCACTAGATTGCTGAATTCTACATAGTCTTCTTCTGGCAGTGAAAGCCTTAATAAAAACACACATTTTAGTAACAAAAAATAAGGATATGCGATAAAGAAGATATTACATTAACATTATGAATTCAAAGCCTTTATTGAAACATTACAGTATGCACTCTTCCTACAAGTGTCTGCAGGCATGAGTAAATGTAAGGCCTGTTTCACACTAACCCATCAAATCATAACCAACAGCAGGATAGACTGCAGTAGGGTTCAAATCTAATGAGAGCTTTCACACTAGACCTGCACAGTGTCTACGTGGCAGCCTGCCATAAGTGCAGGGAGCCCGACTCTCCCACTACTTTTTTTGTGGCCAAAAAAACAGGTAAGTGTGAAACAGGCCTAAGGGGTGGGAAAACAATTGACAAATGGCTATGAAACCGAAAGGTTTTGCATTTTTATATAATGACTCCACAAACAGCTTTAATTTGAAATTAACAAAACTTGGTCTTTACTAGCACAGGTTCAAAGCATGATCTCTGTTTAATAATTTTTATTAGCCTATCTAAGACAGATTTTACTGTCAAATAATTTAATTTCTTTGTAATTTGTTTATCATGTGATAATTAATATGACCTATTATTAAATAAAAAGTTCTTACTTCATGTCAAAAAATTTGTAAACACTCCAGAGGGCAGAAAGTGGATGCTGCCACTGTGAAGAAGTTAAAAGGAGAGTGCCCTCCCTATTGCACTGTAAGTGAGATATACGAGATTCGTGGCATGTGTACGTCAGTTCTTCCTATAAAAAAATGTCCTTTATTTGGTATACAATTACTAAACAAAATACAGAAAAAATAAAATATAATCTTAAACCATAAAACTGTTTTTGAATGATTCAATTATGTGAGAAAGGAGTGTAATATAATTTTTACATGAAGTGGTTAAAATTAATTAGGTTGCATAGTTACAAAATGATCTCTCCTTTTTGGACAAAAATGACATATATATATATATAAATATGAGATAGGAAATGACATTGTCATGTTTAAAACAATTAATGGGGAAAGGACAGAGAGATAGAAAGAAGATGACTTACCTGAGGTTCATAGATGGTAGACACCTTGTGAGTTTTGGAGAACTTGAATTTTCGGAGGCACCGCCCCCTTCATCAGAAGGTTAGGAAGACATTTCCAGTGATCGGCTAGCCGACGACTGAGCAGCCAAAATTTGCTGCTCTGCTAACTTGGGTCGTAAACAATTGACCCCACCAGGTCACCAACTTTCTCTCTCAATAAGGGTCTGGGAAGAGGCAAGGACTGGATGGGGGTTGGGGAGATGCATACTAACACCCCCATCTTGACACACATTCATTCAAGCACATCCACCCTTAGAGGTGTCAATATTTAAATATTGATACACACTCTCATACATACAACCACCATTCAAACAAAAGGCAAGGTATACACACACACACAGAAGGTTTTATTGTATGTACAATTCAATGAACTCGTGCTTTGGGGGGTGGGGGGGGGGAAGGTTGGAGATAAAGTTATAGGATATTGAGTCCAGGGCTTTGTCTAGACTGTAGGACATGCTGGAATGAAAGTTCCCACAGATGGAGTTCAGCTTCTGATGAGTCGGGAGGTAGGGTTTTGAGGGGGGTCAGTGTGAAGCACTGGTTGAAGATGTTGGTGTTGTGGCTATGGGCATGGGCGGCTATGGGGAATTGGGTTTTGAGGAGTTTTACTGTGCTGCGGTGGTTGGCAATCCGTTCGGGGAGGGGTCTCTTTGTCTGACCGATGTAAAAGGCTGGGCAGAGTGTGCAGTTTATTTTGTAGATAGTGTGGGAGGACAGACAGGTTATGTTTTCCTTAATTTTGTAGGTAGTGCTGTTACACAAACCTGGGGTCCCTGGCCGCCCAATTGTCGCTGGTTACAGTTCCCCTACTGAAAGGATTTCCGCTTTGGTGGATGACTCCCTCCAGCCAATAGTGGAAAATCTCCCCTCATTCATCCGAGACACCAACCATTTTCTCCGTCGCCTCCGTGAACTACCCACACCACTCCCGCAGGACACACTACTGGTTACCGTAGATGTTGTCTCCCTTTACACCAACACCCACACGCCAGTGGCCTGTCGGCACTCGAACACTTCCGGTCTCGCAGGCCTCCAAATTCCCTCCCAAACACCCACTTTTTGATATCACTGACCCAGTTTGTCCTCACCAGAAACTACTTCTCCTTCCAAGACAAAATTTACCACCAAATCAGCGGCACTGCCATGGGCACCCGGATGGCCCCTTCCTATGCCAACCTGTTTATGGGTCAACTGGAACAACAACATCTAAATTCCTCTCCACTGAAACCCTTAACCTGGTTCCGGTTCATAGATGACATCTTCATGCTATGGACGCATGGACAAGATGCCCTCTCAGACTTCCTCAATGACCTCAACACTAAATTCCCCGTCAAGTTCACTTGGAACTGTTCCCCGACCAACATCACCTTCCTCGATGTGGACATCCAACTAAATTCAGGCCTCATTAACACCTCTGTCCACATAAAACCAACTAACACCCTCCAGTACCTCCACTTTTCCAGTTGCCACCCTGAACATACCAAACGATCCCTCCCCTACAGTCTTGCCCTTAGGGGAGCCCGCATATGCTCTACTTTGGACAGCCTGGCGACCTACACCGACCGAATATTTAATGCCTTCAGGAACAGAAATTACCCCACAGACCTCCTCCAAAAGCAAATTACCCGTGCCCTCTCCACCTCCCAAATAGCCAGTCCCACCCCCAACCATCATACAGAACGCAGTCTCCCCCTAACCACCACCTACTTCCCCGGACTACGTAAACTGAACTCTTTCCTCCGCCTTGCCTACACTGGACTACAATCCAACCCGGACATGAAAAACATCCTCCCGACCATACTACCCACCTGTCCAAGGGTTGCCTTTAGGCGCCCTCCCAACCTCCGTAATATCCTGGTCAGACCCTGCAAACCCCACACACCCAACCCCCCACCCACAATTGGTTGCAGACCGTGTGGCAGAAACAGATGCCATGTCTGCCCAATACTCCCACCTACCACAACCTTCCAGAGCCCCACCAACAGCACTACCTACAAAATTAAGGAAAACATAACCTGTCTGTCCTCCCACACTATCTACAAAATAAACTGCACACTCTGCCCAGCCTTTTACATCGGTCAGACAAAGAGACCCCTCCCCGAACGGATTGCCAACCACCGCAGCACAGTAAAACTCCTCAAAACCCAATTCCCCATAGCCGCCCATGCCCATAGCCACAACACCAACATCTTCAACCAGTGCTTCACACTGACCCCCCTCAAAACCCTACCTCCCGACTCATCAGAAGCTGAACTCCATCTGTGGGAACTTTCATTCCAGCATGTCCTACAGTCTAGACAAAGCCCTGGACTCAATATCCTATAACTTTATCTCCAACCTTCCCCCCCCCCCCCAAAGCACGAGTTCATTGAATTGTACATACAATAAAACCTTCTGTGTGTGTGTGTATACCTTGCCTTTTGTTTGAATGGTGGTTGTATGTATGTATGTATGTATGAGAGTGTGTATCAATATTTAAATATTGACACCTCTAAGGGTGGATGTGTCTGAATGAATGTGTGTCAAGATGGGGGTGTCAGTATGCATCTCCCCAACCCCCATCCAGTCCTTGCCTCTTCCCAGACCCTTATTGAGAGAGAAAGTTGGTGACCTGGTGGGGTCAATTGTTTACGACCCAAGTTAGCAGAGCAGCAAATTTTGGCTGCTCAGTCGTCGGCTAGCCGATCACTGGAAATGTCTTCCTAACCTTCTGATGAAGGGGGCGGTGCCTCCGAAAATTCAAGTTCTCCAAAACTCACAAGGTGTCTACCATCTATGAACCTCAGGTAAGTCATCTTCTTTCTATCTCTCTGTCCTTTCCCCATTAATTATATATATTATATATATATATATATATATATATTCACAAGGTGTCTACCATCTATGAACCTCAGGTAAGTCATCTTCTTTCTATCTCTCTGTCCTTTCCCCATTAATTGTTTTAATAAACATGAAAATGTCATTTCCTGACTCAAACATGTAGTTGTTTTTAAATTATAGTTGATCATGTTTTACTATATTTTATCTGTTTTTGGCCTCATTTAAACAATAAGTTCAATATATAGATTAAAGCATATGTTTCACAAAAAAGGGTCATCTTTTTCACTTTGAAACTTGTTTAAAATAATAAACACACATTTAAAAATAATAGCTGTTAGAAATTGAGTATTTTCAAATTAAGCAGACAGTAATATGGAAAAAATTGTGAAGTTGTGATGGAATATGATGACTTACCACGCCTGTATGAAGATTAAACATCTTAACTTCTCCATGATGTGTTCCCATTAAAATGAAATGATCACTAGGCTATAATATAAAAAAAGAAAATAATCAATTATCTGATTGATTTTTCATGGGTAAACTGACACATGACAATGAACTTACCAGGAACTCGCAACAAGTAAAATATCCATCTTCATCTCCCAACCTGAAGGTTTTCACTGGGCAAAAGCGACTATGAACCAATCGTCTGTCCAGCCTAACATTTTCAGCATTACCTAGGGCCATAGCTCTTCTTGATACACGAGATGTGAAATTTGTTGGTGCTGAATTCTTTGCTTTAGGATCTGGGCATTTATGAGGACTGAAAATATGTTTATAAAAATAGTCACTATGTTTCATGAAACATAATTTATCATTAAACATAATTTTACAAGGTACTTGGAAATTGTCAAGTAAGGTACTATATTTTGCACTGCATGCTCTAAATCAACTAAATCTTATTGCTTACAATACATGAGGTACTTTGTTATGAATATTTGTTCTAAAATTAATACAGACTTCCTTACAATAAATAAAAGCAAAAATCTAGAATCTTAAAAATCCACCAATGCATAATTAGAATTTGTTAAATAATTATTTAAAGATATTACAGTTCAAATGAAAACTATACATACACAAATAAGTTAAACTGTGGACATGGAACTACTGGGTTCCTGCAAAGGGCATGCTGGTTTGTGAGATATTCAGTTATAATTGAATCCAAAGTTATTGTTGGCTCTGAAAGGCCACTTTGATTAGTTTTCGGATGTAATGAACTTCCCGGTTCATATGAAAATTGTTTCTGCAATGATCTACCAGCACTTCCTGATAAAGGAGTGCAACTTCTGTCAGCTTTTCTGAAACATTTATATCAATTATTCAAGCTTTATCACATTCAATAATGTATTTTAAGTACACAACAATAAATAACAGAATTTCATATTATATGCATAGCCACGTCTGTAATAAACTACTTAAGGTTTCGTAGTGCACAGGTACAAATGTAAGTGATGGTCAGGCAGTAGGACAGAGCTGAGTGACAGTTTATTAAGTGAAGTCTATTGTTCAGAAAAAGGGTGAAAAGTTTCCAAGCAGTGGAATGATGTGAAAGACTTTGTAGAAGAAGGTTCAGAGTTTCTTGTGAACAGACAGAAAATTTAAGGTAAAAGTAAGATGTTTAACTGAATGCATGATTGGATTGAAACTGTAAAATTTGTGAACACCTTTATGAAATCATTGAAATCTATAGCAGCAATACCCAAGGTCAAGATTTTCATCGTCAGAGAGTAAGACTGTTACATACCATATTTGAGGGTGAAAAAGGGTAAGCTGTGTGGAGCATCTCCATTTATTACCTATGCAATTATTTTTTAAAAAAAACTTCCATACCCTGTATGCTATTACAATTCAATTAAGTTGGAACACCTAATTTTATTTAGGTTAAAGACAACATCACTACCCTAAAAATATTGTTGTAAAACCTTGCATGTGTGTAATTGAAGGGGTCAGCGCAACAGTGGTCTAACCCTTCTGACAGCAATTTTGAGATATTGATGCCATCTGTTAAATTTATCTTCCCACTAAATATTTTGGACCAAAACTTCTTTCTTTATATTAAATTGAAACCACTAATATCTTGCCTCATGTGAAATTCTATTCTCTTTGAGTGTAACAGTGGTCTAATCCTACGTTAGCCAATGTGAATTCAGCATCAGTGTGACGTGAAAACAACACTTATGGCCAACGCTCAAGATAATTTCAATGCTTCTGATATTGAAAATAAGAATAATAATGTTGAAATTGTGAAATCCCATTGAAAGAAATGTGGGACAGAAATATAAGAAAGAAGAAAAGAAATTCAGAGCAAAAATATGTCAGCAGGACAGGGAAGACAGTCAAAAAACATTAACAGGGGCCATCGTGTGTTTGTGAATGGAAGTGCTACAGAATGTTTACAAAAGAACGACGAGATGTGGTATTTGAAAACTTTTGGGGAATTTATGACTTTAGTTTGAAAAATTTATATATTAGTGGATGCATGAAAGTGAGCAGAGTGAAGAAAAGATATGGTTCAAATTGTGATAAAAGTAGGAGGCAACATTCACGTGAATGCTATATTTCAGTACAGGGCAGTGACAAGAGAGTTTGCAAACAGGCATTTTTAACATTTTCATTGGATTAGTAAGGGCAGACTTTTGAGGGCAGTTGAAGAAAAAAACTGACCAAAGGAATCGCAAAATACGCAGCTGTCTGCATGCTTATAATGGTAAGCTTGTTTTTGGCGGCGGAGGGAACATTCACCTTTGGAAATTCCTGGGGAAACGGTTACCAATGTCATCAAAAATTTCCCGTGCCGGATGGAGAACTCAGGATGATTGACAGGAAAAGTCACATGAGATAGCATTACCCCTTGGGAGGGGACATATACAGAGTTTAGCTGTGAAGCTAAAACCTGGGAGAATGGACATAAAAAGTATGGTAAAACGTCAGACAAGACAAGAAGCTAGCGGAGAAGTATAATATGGATTGATTAGTCGAGGAAGCAGTGGAACAGTTGAGGCGAGACATCGGCAAGTGGAGGAATCGGAGAAGAGCATGGTTTGACAAGTCGAGGAAGTAGCAGTATAGTGCGAGACATTTGAGAAAACAGCAAAGTGTTAATAACGAGGAAAACAACGAGGGAAGAAGGCAGAAAAAAATTGAGTTTTTCTCAATTCTGGCAGCACAACTTCATACCATGATTTACCAGCAGCTCCAGGCTCAACCCAAACAACGAGGGAAGAAGGAAGTCCAGTCAACTGTTAATCTGCACCGAGACTCACAAGCAAACAAAACAGGTTCGTCTAGCGAACAAAATCCCTGCTGCATATAGTTACCCAAATAATAATTTAACCCTGAGAACTTTAAAATCGTCCCCTTTAGACATTTATTGTGTATTTGTAATCTTCGCGCAGGACCGCATTAATTTTTTTTTAAATAAATGTATATATTATATCCTAAACTTAAATTCATTAAATAATTAATATAATCCCCCCTAATCATTTACACCAACAATTGCCTAGTTAAAACAATAAAATACTTATAACTTTATCATTATGATAAATTATTTAATGTAATTTAAAGCTACTCAATCATTAAAATATCTTTTATATCAAAACCATATACAAAACTTTCCTAATTAAATTATATACACATGTGGTATGTCAGTTACCTGGGATTAGAGAAGATTAGCCGTATAGGTTGATTGTTCAATGATGCTGAACTTGGTGTTGAACAAAGTTTATTTTGATATGGAGACACTGATTGAGTGGTTGGTTGGACTCTTGGACGTGATATAACTGGTGAATATCCTGATAATCTTGACTATAAAAAATTCACAAATTTTCTTGTCATTACTTTTATAAGAGATTTTCCTACAGACACTTGGTAATTAGCTGCAATAACCAAATTTACACACACTACATTTATTATTATAATAAACATCTCACAACCTCTTCTCAGGTTCTTGCCTAATTTTCAGGTCACCATTGTGAACACTGGATTCCAATTTTAGAACAATCTTACTATCACATATTTGGTATCTATGCAATGTAATAATAATATTGTTAGAGCAATTCTCATGTTAAAAGCTATTTTTATACAATACTAGCCCATAAAGAATTAATAGCTAAACTAAAACTAGCCATGATTTCTCACATATCTGTCATTGGCACATTCCTTATGAAGTATTACCAAACTACTGCTTAGTATATAAGAAAGACATTGAAAAGTATTCTGCAAAAATAAACAACTATTTGATAAGCAGTTAAATTTTAGAATAAGTATTTTTATATTACCAGATTAATTTGTAGCGATTTATGGTATAAAAATTTAGCTGTTCATGGACCTTACTCCACAACTATTTCGGCTGAAGGAGCCATTGAGTGTGGTCCATGAACAGCTAAATTTTTACCTGAAGAAGTCTCAAATGAGAGATGAAATATAGTGTAGTTTAATATTTAAATAAAAACAAAACTAACAAAGGGGCTGTTATACTCATTTAATGCAAATTTAATTGTCAGATGAACTATTTAATTATATAAAATTAACTTATTTTAAATTTCATAACTACTAGTGTATTGATTCTATTGGATAAATACTGTGTGTTATACTGGAATTAAAACAATTTTGTAAAATTTCAAATAAAGAGATACAACAGAAAAATTAGCACTCTTATAGTCTTAACAGCACTTTCTCAGTCTTAAAACTTTAAGATTTTAAAATTTGCAAGTTTTTAAAAGCATAAGGTTGTCAGACTTACAACCCTTTGACTCCCTGTTGGTGTCGAAACAACTCGATATGGTTGAGGTGGAAGACTAGGAGATTGTATTATTTTACTTGATGGACCAGGTAAACTTGCTTCCTTATGCAGAGCCATTGCAGATTCTGTTAGTCCCTTTGATAATAGATGCTGATGTATCAATTGGTACAATTGACGATCATTATAATGTATACGAGTTTGTGCCACTACACTTGCCTGAAACAAGATTGAACATTGTTTTTAAATATGTTTTGTATACTTATGGAAATTTAATTTTTGCTTGACAAACAACATAATTAAAACTAGAATCTATTACTAAAAAAATGCACACCTATTTCTACAATTAAAAAAGAGTGAAATTGAACCTATCAAACCAGAAGTTGTGCACATTGAAGCAGCAGGTTTCCAATTAAGTATCTGAATCCATAACTATCCAAAAACAGCTATCTATTATAATTACAGCCATTTTGTCATAGGTATAGCTTTTAACTTCAATTTATAAAAACATGAATAATTTTAACGACTATATTTTTTACAATGTTTATGACAATTATATAATCCTTGTATTTCAATATCTTATTCAACAGTTATTAATATCCCTTTACTGGCATTAATTCTATTTTCAGTTAGCATTTTACTTCAATCTAAACATTTTAAATTATAATAGAAAAATATAAATATTAAAATATATCGTAAAATAAACCTACCTTATGCATTTTTGCTAGAGAAATTTCTAATTCAGCACCAGAAGGTTTAGATCGACCTGAAACTCGTTCCATGAGCTCAAGAACATATTTTTGGAATAAAACATGTTCTTGCCTCTTATCTTGTAATATTGGATCCCTCATAAGCACTGAAAAACATATCACATTAACAGTAAATCTAATTGAAAATATAAAGATTTATTGGGTGAAGACAATTGGATAAAGAACTAATAAACAGCTTGAAGAACAACACACAAACCAAATTACAAACGCAAAAGTTTTGATGAAAACAATAATGATTACAGAAATTTAATGTGGTATATACCTTACCACTGATTTCCTGTACCTCACTCCCTACAGTAGCAGACCCAGAGAAATATCTATGGGAAAGGGATGCTCAAATTTTGTAATAAATAATTAATCCAACTCAGTCTAATTTATTATTTTATATCTGTTAGAGTAATTTCAAGGACCAAAAGACTGTGCAAGTAGCTATAATATAGGGATTATACCAATAAAACAAAGACCAACATATTATGGTATTGTCCAGAATATTTTTCATTTTAATCCTTTTTTGTAACTTAAGGATTAAATGAAATTCTATATATAAATTGATTGAAATACTTGCTTTAAATAACTCAATTTTCAGTTGTTGACAATGAAAAAAAATTGTCACAAAATAACAGAAGTTCTTTGTTTTCTATATCCTAAAAACTGTATTAATTTTAAAAAATTACATTCCCTTCCTTAGGGATGATGATGGTGGGGAAAGGGGGGGGGGGTTAGTATTCCTCCTTGATCTCACACTGCTCACTACACAATTTTAATCTGAGAAGCCCAAACCTTTTGTTCATCCTATAGTAAATGTCCCACTTGTTCTCACTATGCAAATCAGTAAGCACGGTAGTGCTCTTAATATGACATTCTTTTACAAGCTCCTGCAAATCATAGCAGTAAATTTCCAGGTATTCTTGTTAATGCAAACATTTTTGCATCCTGCTATTGTCTCTTCATTAAACATGCCAAAATCTTTTTCTGAGACACAACTAGGCTAAAGTTACCTCCAAACAAATTTCAAGATGCAGTTTATTAAAGTGAGATAATTTTATCAATATTAATCTCAATAGATAATTATTAAATGGGGATGGGTAGAGCGCGAAGATCTGTCTCTCAAGCCTAACAAATCTGGGGGGGGGGGGGGGGAGCAGGTAGTAGGCTACATGAGGATGATCCAGAAACTGGCAACTTCCATTTAAATAGCATAGGAAGGGAATTTAAAGGGAAAGGCTGTGGGAGGCCAAATATTCCTTCCTTACTTCATATGCAGCAGTACTAAAACTGCCAGGAAAAGAAATGAACACCCATTATTATTTTCAAGGCTACAATTCAAACACACTCACACCACCATAAAAATCTAATAAAATGTATTCCCCCATTCCTTCCCAATCACAGGATGACCTATTATGTTAAACAACCTGCAAAAGATATTACTCATGTAAACCTATTAAATGGACAACATAAAATACATGCATTCACTGAAAGCAATTCTGGATAATACAAGGGGATATGGGTAAACCAAAAATAATTCAATAAACACTTATAAAACATAACTTACACTGCAACTGGCCATTTGAGAAAAGGGGAAGTTTTCCAACTATTTGTCTCACAGTTTCACTTCGTGCCAGGCCTGCCAAGGCTTGACACGCAAGAGCACGAATTGAATCTGCATCAGTTATAGGTATTTTAACCATCATTAGCTGCAGAAGAACCTAAAAATATTCAGTTTGTGAAAAAATTGAAAAGAACTTTATCATTATTAAAAATTTCAATCCTCTGAATTTAATTAGATTATTTTACCATAAATTACCTAACAAATTCTAAAAGGAAAAACATTATCATAGTTACTCAAGTAAATCAAACACCCTTTTAACTCATAATATGGATGAAAACATGAGGTTCACTTAATACACAAATTGTAGACTGTACATTCTGAAAATCACGTTTCTCATGTATACTTGGCAGGAGCTTGTTCCAATAAGTTAGAATGGTTTGCTTTCTTTTGTTTGTTGTCACTTGGGTAGATTTATTCCTGGTAGTAGTTATTGTTTCTGGTTCATTATTAGTCTCATACAACTATTGCTTTTTTAGGTTTACTGAAGCTGGTGTAAAAGGGAAACTTTGCGTAGGTAGGAAATATAATGTTTAATTGAAAAAAATTCATTGAAGAAATAAAGCCAAAGTGCAAAATAGTCCAAAAGTAAAATACTAAATAAATCAAGCTAGAAGAATGGCAATTGTATGTTAAGAGACAATTTGGATATCCCTGTCCTCGGCAATCTCAGTTGAAAGCAATAGAAAATGTAAAGGCATCAAGAATTTAAAGATAGCATAAATTCAATGTTTTTTTAATGGTCACAGGCTGTCACTTTGGTGTAGAACTACAATAACCCAACATTTGCCAGCAGAAGTGTAGCAATTCCAGTATTATATTATTTGACTATGACAGTATTTGATAATGTCTATCAAACTCCAATTATTTTCTGTCATATCACTTCACAAAGTGTTTCATTCTGTGGACATTTAATGGGTGACATGAGAAAGCATCTTTAGTAGTACAATACAAATATGGTTATTATTCCTTGGTACAACTTTACAGCTGTCTTTAGACAAATGTATTAAACAGGCACTCAAAAGCAATTTAAAGCAATTTTACTTCAAATGGATGGCAACAGCAGACCATAAATTTATAACAACTGGCAGAATGAAGAAACTCAACTTTCCCTCATCAATAAGTTTTGTATTGTATAAACTTTGTAGTCCATTCCAGAGAAATTAGCCATCTGCAACTTTAAAAAGTGTGGCAATTAAATGCCAGTGACATTTTAGATTTATTTCTGCCTATGATAGCCCCACTTCAGGAAATGAAGAAAATCTTTCAGTGTATGTAGGCATGATTACTTCATAATACAGTATAGACGTAAAATAATTTTTTACATATTATTTATACAAAATCATATTTGACTTTCAAAAAAATATAATAGACAACATTTTAATTTGAATGTAGCCTCATTAGGTCTATTTGTAGTTTGAAAATAAATAAATGCATACACTGAATTAATCTGAAAATTAAACTAAAGGAACTGTCAAGTTAAATTCACTTTACATACCATGATTCCATTATTTGCTCTAACACTGTCCCACACTTTTGCAATCAACTCTTCACTACTTTTGAAATTTGTTCTTTTCTTAGTTGATCCAGAAACTGAGAACCTGCCAACATTACCACCAATCTAAAACAAAAGAGAATTCTCAGAAATGATGACAGCTAAAATAAAAATCTAATTCAATGAAAATAACAATATACTTTATGATCTACACCTTGTCATGCAGTAAACACTTCATTAGAGTTGCAAGTACAATACAGTTTACTTCACAGGTAAACTAGTGTATTGAATACTAACCAATACTATATATGAGTCAGGAAATGACATTGTCATGTTAATTAAAACAATATGATGAAAATTCAAGTACTCTAAACCTCACAAGGTGTCTACCATCTATGAACCACTATGAGAGGTAGAAAGTAGGGGACTTACCTGAGGTTCACAGATTTGGAGTTCTTTTTAATATTTCGGAGGCACTGCCCCTTTCATCAGAAAGTTAGGAAGAAGTTTCCAGAGATCAGTTAGCCGACGACAGACTAGCCGATCACTGGAAACGTCTTCCTAACTTTCAAAACGTTGTACTATTTAATAGTTAAATTAAAAAACTGACTAAGAGGCTGAAATAACTAATTTATTATATATTTGTCAGATAAACTATAACATTTATTAATTATAAACTTTATTTTAGAAAAATTTATTAAAATTGTTCTTTTTCCAGTTTTAAATACAAGGCATGTTCAGAACGTAACTCACTGAAGGTTATACTTCTTTTAGAAAAGTGTATTTAAAAAATGCAGGGTATTATTGATACACTTGCTGACTATTTTTTCACAATCATTGAAGAACCCTCCCACAAGGTTCTTAATGCCCTCCTCGAAGAACTCTTCCACCAGCTTTTTACACCACTTTAGAACCACTGCACTAGCTATCTAATTGAAAATTTAATTCCACTTGGAAGGTGAAAAGCTGATAATTTGGATGTGCCAAGTCAAGGGAATATGGGGCAGTGGTTGAAACATCCCAAACAAATGAGTACAAGAGTGCCTTGGTTGCTAAGAATATGTGAGGGTGAGCATTGCCTTAAAACAAGCACACTCCTTGTTTTTAATGTTCCTTTTGAGCTTTTTAGAACATCACAATATTGTTGTGTGGTGAATCATGACCCCTACATTTAAGCGGTAAAGCAAAAATAATTGAGTTTTTGTTATTTGCGTACAGCAGGACGAAAAACTAGGGTGTTTTGGCGAGGTCGAGTAGGCGGGAAACGTCGCCGTTTACAACATTATTTATTGCCTGGAGTGCATTGTTATTCAACACAGTTGGTCCAGGGAACTGTCCTGAGAAGGTCGGGGCGAGAGAGAGCAGTGGCTGAGGAAACAATATGCGTAAAAGTTAATTTCGGCATGTTCAAGAAGGAAGATTCATTTGTAGTACGGAAAACAAAAAGATAACATTTGATAGAGATTTAACCTGAAGAAGAGGAGCTAGAGGAGACATGATCCAGCAAAGGAGCATCCGGCAACGGCAAACAAAGAACAACATCACCACGCAGAACATCTGGTAACGGCATTTCTACCCGGCTTTCCACTTAAACCATTCTCGTTGATTCGCGATTTTTATTACAATTATATCGTTCGTCACCCGCATTCCCAGGAGCAGCCTTTTAGAAGCTGCATAGATTCTTTTTGCTTTGCCGACTGAGCTAATTTGATTATACATTTTATTCGTAAATTTGTATTTTTATTAAAACTTAATTTGAGTTATATTTGTTTTGGAAATTTTTTAATGTAATATCATCATAATTAAATGGAATATATTCAAATTAAATATACTCTTATTATTATTTAACAATTCCTTGTTATGATATTTTTGTCGGTGTAAACAAAGACCAAACACCACAGTTGAGCATTGATGGTTCGGAAAAACATGTGGCTCACACTTGACGACATTTGCATGCAACTGGACACTACAACACGAGTTTACATAGTACCATGTTCTTGCAATGCCATTTGTGTAGCCAACCCATTAAAAATAAAAATCCATAGCCCATTATTTTCACAGTACACTTACTTTTTGAACATGCATCATACCCTGATCAAAATGTGAGAATCTATCTACCTTGTCTGTATACAGGAAAAATTTATACATGTTTATTATAGTGTTCAGTTTATAGCCCTTCCCTCCAACAGATGACTATAAAATTTTATAAAATACATGGAAACATTTTTTTTCATTTAACTCTCAATGAACTATTAAAACAGTAAGTCATACTGTTTTACTACAAACGTCTCAATAAAAATGAACTAATAATTATACATTAGGCTATATAATGGAAGGTGCAAACTTAAATATCAGTAAGTAAGAGAAAATAACTAATTTTCAATAGACTGACAATACAAACCCTATGGATGGGAGCACAAACACAATTCACTATCAAGCTAAGAGCTGCTCGTTGAACATCAGGGTCCACAACGATTTCTCCTTCTGCTGACCCCAAGATGATATTCGTACCAACAGTAATTGTATCATCTGGCAAATCCACACGATCACACAGAATCAGTTGTACTCTTGGCATTACACTACAAATGGCCAATGATTCTAAAGCACTACGTACTATTTCAGCTGTGCCAGATGCAATTCTGTAACAATTACAATTTATATAAAATAATACATATTATGTTATTGAAAATACAACTTGTTCGATTCAGTCTGCAAAAAATGGAATAAATCAATTTAACATAAGATTTACAATAAAATAACCAGTTTTCATAAGGAAATATCTGATTATATTTATAATTATAATATAACAATTAATAAGGCAGGAAAGAGATTAAAAAATTGGTGGTTTACCATAAGTGTACAATGGCAGGCACCATGTTGAGTGCTTTTTTTAAAAAAATATATTCTAAAACACCACCCCCTTCATCAGAAGATTAGGGAAAGCGTTCTGAGTGATGGCTTGTTGACTGAGCAGTCAAAATTGCTTTTCCTGTTAAACAATAGATCCCACCAGGGTACCAACATTCTCTCTCTATGTTTGTCAGGGAAGAGGCAAATAATTGGTGGGCGGTTGGGGAGATACAGGGTTTTGAGGGGGATTAGTATGAAGCTGGTTGTGGTTTGGTGTCTTGAATGAACGATGGGAGTTTTGCCAATATTGGCTGGAGGGAGTCATCCACCACAGCAGAAATCCTCTTAGTGGGGGAATTGTTACCAGCGACAATTGTGCTACCAGGAACCCCAGGTTTGTGGATCTTTGGCAACAGGTATAATATGGGTGTTCTAGGGGTTTTTGAGTTGAGGAGCTTGATCAATACAAGGAATAATTTTTGAAGGGGCTATGGGTCTGAACAATTTGTCTATTTCTTTGGTAATGGTAAAGTTGGGGTTGGTAGAGAAGGGTTTGTAGGCCTTTTCATCATCCAGCTATCGAAGTGCCTCGGCCATGTACTTGGTGGTATCCATTACAACCGTGGTAGAGCCCTTGTCAGCTGGGAGGATGATAATATCAGGTTTGTTTCTAAGGTTGTGGATGGCTAGGTATTGCTCATGAGTTAGGTTGAGTTGCTTTGGGAGAGAGTTAATGAAGGTTGGCAAGTTTGCGTGAGATACAAGTATATTGGTGAAAGTTTGAAGTGGAAGGTTAGGAGGTGGCAAGTTGGAGGGTTCTTTAAATTTTAACAGGCAGGGAGGTTCTGGGTTATTTTTTTTCCAAATTGGTGCTTACACTGGACTGTGACACAGAATTGAAGTGTCCCAGGCAAGTCTAAATGGGTCCAGTGTTGGGGTAGATAAGTAGTGGAACCCTTGTCTAGAATCGAGAGTTCATCATACTTGTTTAAATACTTTGAGAACACTGTGGTTAAAGGGTTTGGGAGTCTGAACAGGCTTCTTGTTATGGGTTTGGGAAAGCTGGATTGTTGGTTTTGGTAGGTTGAGCATATCAGCTAGGCAGAGTTTTGTTGATATGAGGAAAGGGGGGGGGGGGAGCGTATACATTAGTGTGTGGTTGTACATATGTTAATATGTGGATGTATTTATACATGGATTAACATTGGGGTGTATGTATACATCTCCCCAGCCCCCACCAATTTTTTGGCTCTACCTTGACCTTCATTGAGAGAGAACGTTGGTAGCCTGGTGGGATCAATTGTTTTAACAGAAAAAGCTAGCCACACAGCAATTTTGACTGCTCAGTCGACAAAAAGTTGCCACACTGAATGTTGTTCCTAAACTTCTGATAAAAGAGATGGTGACTCCGAAAATTAAAAAAAAAACGCACTCAACATGGTGCCTGCCAACTGTACATTTCAGATAAGCCACCAATTTTATCTCTCCTTCCTGTTCTTATTAATTGTTATTAATTATATATATATAAGACAAATAAATGATTGAAACATGACATTGTCACACACATTGTATATTTGGATAGGGTGTAAGGATAGAACGTGTGGGAGAAAGTTGGGAAATTCGCTTTTAAGTCACAAGCTCGCCACAGAAATATGCTCAGAGAAAGCTGTGTGATCAGTGTAGAGAGGAATAGAAGAAGAAAGAAAGACTGAAAATATTAGGCATTGCCAGGACTCTAACCTGGATCGTCACAGAGCCCTCGCTTTAGCTACGAGACACCTATGCCGATTCGGCCACAATGCCCACCCGCCAAATATCATCAGTCTGGGTAGTTGGATTATCTAAGTTGGGATAGATAGTGTATATATAATCTGTTTGTGTCTGTGTTTGTGTGAGCATAAGTGAGAATGTGACACTGTCAACAAAATTAAAGTGATACCTTATACATACAAACCAGGCAAATTTGAAGAACAAGTTACAGTATGTCTTCTGATGCAAATTATTTAATACTTCTTATAATGAGTAATTGTAAGCATATAACATGATAAAAATGGCATATAAACTGGATACAGATACTTTTTTATATATCAGAAACTAATTTGAAGCACACAACAGAAGAGGGTATTGAATTTTGTATTTCACTTCTATAAATTGTTCAAAAAAAATTCCATATACTACTTATTCTTAAAATCAGTGAAAATTATAAATTGTTATTCAACTATACCTTCCACTGGATGTATTCCATTCATATGCAAAGGCAATTATTTGCAACAGTAACGTTATTCCACCAAGTCGAACTAATTCATCAACTGGTTCCCAATGTGAGCGAAAAGGCATATGTTCCAATAGCAATTGAACTTGCTCTCTAACTTCATCAGGCCTTGTTTTCAGCTGCAATCAAACATAGAAACATTCCGTAATTCACATGCACACATACATGGAAGAACAAGCACATACACCAAAACATGTACACACACAAATAATCACTGAAAGGTAAGACAATGTCAAAATAATTAATTTTGTTAGGAAGACAATGAGCTACAGAAACCATGTTTATTTACTAATAAAACTGTACCTATGCCCTGTATTGTTTTACATTTACAGAAAATAATTTTTCTCGACTAAATATGTACATTTTTGTTCATGTATATACTGATAAGTGATTTTAATTAATTACTTAATTAAGTACTCAACTTGCCATAATATGATAATATGACAGGAGTGCTCTTCCAGGGATATATGAATTTTTGAGAGCCTTAGCTCCCTTCTTCAGACAGAGTCTGAATGACAAGACATCCAGTGGGTGACGATTCATATTAGTGCCAGACAACACAAGCCACTGAAGAAACATAATAACTCTTTCTTTTGGGGTTAGGTCACAACAATAGAAAAGTAATGAAAGAAAAAAAGCATTCCAACAAAAAAACTGGCTTATGTGGTGGTGTGAGAATGGAGACTACATGGGTGAAGATTAGAAGGGCACCTGAAGACAAGCGGGAAGGATGTTTTTTACATCCAGAAAAACTGAGGCCCTTATCCAACACCTACATTTTGTCACTGTCAGTGTTTTAGAAGACATGTTAATAGTATTGCAATTTATCTCTTACTGTCATTTTCAGGTAAGTCAAAGACGTTTATCCAATTTATGTAGTCTTCCTAACTTTCTGATGAAGGGGGTGGTGCCTCCGAAGATTTAAAGAACACCAAACCTTACAAGGTGCCTGCCACCAGTGAACCTCAGGTAAGTCACCTGTTTTCTATCTCTCTTTCCAGTCCTTTTTAATTATATATACAGGGTGACTGGTACAAACTTTGAAGGCTGTAACAATCACATTTTGTATAAGAATGTATGGTCATAAGTGAAGTGTCACAGCACAAAGACAAGGAAATAACAAATAATAAGGAAAGTTTTATTTTCATAACCTCGTTTACAAGTGGAAATTAATTTACCACCCCGGTCTCCCAATTTTACACCCTTAATTTATTTTTATGGGGACATTTGAAGAATGACATTTATGCCACTCCAGTAGACTCTGGTGAAGATCTCGTTGCTTGGTTATCGGTAGCTGCTGCACATGTGCGTGAAATTCCTGGTATCTTTGAAAGTATTCATCAATAACTGCAATCAATGCTGATGGACGCAATTTTGAACACTTATTGTAAATTAATTTCCACTTGTAAATGAGGTTATTAAATTACAACACTTTCCCTATTATTTGTTCTTTCTTTTGTAGAAACGTTTCTCGGGTTTCCAACCGGGTAGTCTCAGTAAACAGCGACGTTTCGACAGATAGCAACTCCGTCATCTTCCAGGCTGGAAGATGACGGAGTTGCTATCTGTTGAAACGTCGCTGTTTACTGAGACTACCCGGTTGGAAACCCAAGAAACGTTTCTACATATTCTTCACCGGGAAAGCCTTCGTTCTTTAATGTTCTTTCTTTTGTTTGTGCTTCCATGCTTCACTTTTGACCATACATTCTTATGCAAAATGCGATTGTTAGTGTCCTGTACTAGCCCTCAGGAAAGGACATTGTCATGTTAATTAAAAGAATTAATAAGGAAAGGGTTTGAAAGTAGGTGACTTACCTGAGGTTCATAGATGGTAGGCACCTTGTGATGTTTGAAGTTCTTTAAATTTTCGCACCACCCCATAATATCACCTACTTTCTATCTCTCTCTCTTTTCATTATTATATGTTTTATAAATAAAAAATAGGCACAGACAGAGAGAATTCTAAGGCCAGTCAGCACACAGGATGTGTAATGTGTGAAAATGGTCACGCAGGAAAATAAGTGGTGGTGGTGAAGTGTGGGATATGCCTTTCATTATGCTAAAGAATGACTGCAGGGTAATATAATAATAATAATAATAATCATATTCCGTAGATCCTGTAAAGAAGCTAAGCTTCAAGGATGTGGAATGGGTCAGGGTGTACATTTATTACATTATTTTATTGTATAAAAGAAAAACATACTTATAACAAATTTTTGTATTATAAACTATTATAAATATAAATTACTCTTCTCCGATTCTTCTATAAATTCCTTTATTGAATAGAAGGAGTGGCTAAGCAAAAATGAGCGTAATTCAGTGTTAAATTTACTTTGATTATCGGACAACTGTTTAATTCTGAGTGGCAGTCTGTTGAAGATGGATATCCCTGAATAATGCACACCTTTCTGTGCAATTGACAATGTTTTACATTTTTTATACAGATTATTTTTGTTCCTTGTATTGAAGGGATGAATATCAGAATTATTCAAAAATAAGTGCCTATTTGTAATTAAAAATAACATCACGGAATAAATGTATTGGCACGTCAAAGTGAAAATACCTAATTTTTTGAACAGAGTTCTGCAAGAAGTTCGTGAGGAAACCTGACATATTGCTCTAATAACACGTTTTTGACTAATAAAAATCTTATCTACGCCTACTGAGTTGCCCCAAAATATAATACCATATGATAAAATAGAATGAAAATATGCAAAGTATACTAATTTTCTTGTTTTTAAATCACTGAAGGTGGACATTGCTCTGACAGCATATGTAGCTGAGCTGAGTTTCTTAAGTAATTGATTAATCTGATCAGTCCAATTTAATTTATTATTTACTAAGAGACCTAAGAATTTAACAGAGGAAGTTTCATTTACATTTTTGCTGTCGTATTTAAGTGTTATAGATATAAATAGATATAAATAAAAATTAAATTGTGATAAATACCTTTGCTTGCATGTGACCCTGTCCTAATGGACTTCCAGTTTCTCTTAGTTGGGTACGCCTAACATTTTCAGCTTTAATACACAGATGAGCTTCTAAGTATCGCTTCAATGCTACACAAACATGTCTTACAATTTGTCTCGCAGAATTCTCTTCATCATCATTCAAATTTGTATCATCCTCCACAGACAATATTGGCAAGGTGCTTATCTGTTACGATATTGAAAGATAGTAAATTACCAATTACATTAAGATAATCATAATAAATGTCACAATCCTTTTTACATATTTTCACAGAAATAAACTTACTAAATTATACAGTTTGCGAAGGCCATCTTGGGCATCAAATTCCATTAGAATTACCCTAAATTGAAAAGAAAGGCCGAAAAACATAGTAGCATGACACCTCCCAGAGTCATGTGAACATTCAAGGAGCCACAATGAATACCTACAAAATAAAGTTTGCTTTACTTGTAACATATTTACAGCAAATATAATTAATTATAAATGTAATTAATACAATATTTCAACAGTAGGAAATACAATGAAACGTCTAATAGTTAGGAAAGTAGGATGTCCTATGAAAAGAAAATGTTAGGAATTTTAGACTGTAGGACATTAGACAGAAAGTTACTAACTATTGCTATTGAGCATATAAAGAATACATAAAATTAAAATGGCTAAGTGGCGGGGGAATAGAGGGAAGGAGAGAGTCAGTAATGACAATTCATGAAAAGAAAAAATTGTATTCCGGTAAATCCCATACAGAGTTTCCATTTTCCAGTTTTCATATATACATATATAATTTAAAATAAATTTTAAAAATTACTTGACTAAGTCTGATATAATGTGATGTGACAATTGACACACTCTCTCCATAGCATCCTCACAGTACGCCAAGTAATAAAAGCAGATGGAAACACCAGTTGCAGCCACACTTGGACGAGGAACATCAAGCAATACCTGAAAAAAATAAATGACTTCATAAAAAATTGAACATATGTAAATAATTATTTGATCATAACAACATTGGTTCTTAAATGTTCATTTTGATACATATGTTTCAGTTTTCAATGTAGGCCAGATTTTTTAAATAAATCTGTACAGTAAGTCTGTCTAAAATTATCCAAAATATTCTTAAACCTAAGGGCATGTTATTACATCATACATTCTAATTCCTGAGTTTGTACATAAATTTGTAAGCAATATTTCATAAAAATGTTATCAGATTAAAATGTCTACAATAGAACAAACTATGAAATAATGACAGAAGGAAGAAAACTCCAAAACTCCATTATGAATGGATCTAATCACTCCTATATAAATAATCAGACTAATTCAGTCAATTCCAGAGATACTGCTATCAATGACTTCATGTTTGACTTGCAGACATTAAAATATTGTAAAACCACCAACCATGACTACACACCAAGCATACATATAACAGAAAAAAGAAGACCTGTGACAGTGATATAAATAAAATATGAATGTATTAATAGTGAGATTTCAAAGAAAACAGTGTAAAGGAGACTTATAAATACCACAAAACATGTTAAAAAGATTGGTTGAATATAAACATACAGTTTATTAAGCCACATTCAAAGGAACAATTTGGAGGACTTTGGCCAATAGAAGGTATAGCTCAACAGGCCATGTTTAGAAACACGAGGGTCCTGTCAAATTAGCACTAGTGGGAAGTGTGTGGGGCAAGAACAGAAGATGGAAACGCTAATCTGATTAAAGAGGATGTTGGATGTGAAAAGGTTTGCACAATGATGTTAGCATGGAGGGTTGCATCATACCAGTCTTAGGACTGAATATCACAACATTCAAAGGGAGCTTTTAACTAACAACAGCAGTGTTAACTTTCTAAAATAAATTCAATAAATCAATAATCTGACATTACTAACAATTATTATATAAAAAATCCAGCTTATTTGTCAGAAAATAATATTAATATTTATTCAATATCTCTATAACATTTTGTCCACATTTGTGAACTTCTTTAAGAAAATTTTCAATGGATAATATATATTACACATGTCAATAATTTTGAGTTGTGGACTGCGTCCACCAGCGAGAGTTATGGCAAAAAAATATTTCTAAAATGAAGTAGATTCTTTAAGGGATTTAACAACTTGTTATTTACAGTCATTATAGACTGTCTGAAATGTGTAAAACTTTACCAACACTGATTTTTATTAAGGAAAAATATAATATTTTTATAAGCAATATAAATCTCAATTAACATAGTTCACATTCAAACATACCAAATGCTATTTTGTTATGGTTTAGTATTTAAAAGTAGTAGTCTAAATATATTTCTTAAAAGCATATGCCAGTATGATCTGCTCACCTGCAGTCCTCTCATGTTGATAAATTCAATAGAAAATTTTTTATGGCATAACAAAGCTGCCAGGTATTTTAATGCTTCAAACGCAAGTCTGGAATCTTTCGTTTCCCTAACATTTGTATAATTAAGTATTAACTCCAGAGCATTATGCTCAAAAACGTGGCTTAAAAACTGAAAACAAAATAATGTCATTAGCATGCAAATAGATAGGACAATATATTTAAAGTAACCAAATGTACTTGCTACAAAATGAAAATTATCATGTTTTAATAAACATAAAATTTATGTAGAAAATATTAATTATTCTTATGTGTGGGTGATTTGTGATACTTCATTACCTGTTTTAAAACATAGTTCATATTGGATTAAAAATAGTATATTAGAATAATAAATAAAGTAATTAAATTATGACAATATTATATATAAAACACAAAAAAAAAATACCAAAATACAGAAATGGAACAAATTAATTCTAATAAATTATGTGCCCCAACTTTAGCGACCTCCTCAGTTCTTTAATTAAAATATCACAAAATTTCATGTTCTGCTGCAATGTTCAGCCCCAGATGTTGCAGCAGCAATAACAAGAATTTTCATATCTTAATTAAAGAACTGAGGAGGTCCCTAAAGTTGGGGATGAAATGTATTCAAATTAAATTATTCCATCTTTTACTTTTAGCCATTCTTTGTGTTTCATTTACAATTAGAATATTTGAAAAGTAATATTATCAACATTATACAAGTGATTGTGCAACAAACGTGATTTATTAAATTATACACCTAATTTCAAAATGAATGCATTCTCTCACAGTAATAAAAACATTTAACATATATTGTGCTACTTTTGTTCATAGATCAATGCTAGGACTGAAGAATGTCCATAACATGTTACACTGAATCACTGTTGGAATTAAACCGATATTTAATAATAATTTTATTATTTACCAGTAATACCAGTTATTATCATAGTCAGATTCATATAATTAAGTATTGTAAGAGCAATACTTAAAATTACACACTTAGCATTAGTTAGTTTACATATATAAATTGACTATGCTCGAAACCTTTATATCTATAAAACCTTGTCACACTATACATTCTATTAAATCAATTGTTAATAAATTCATTTACACTTTATCACTCTTATAGGATTTCAGACTTGATTTAATTTCATTCTACAGTGTGATTTATTAATATACATGAAACCTTACTAGAGGATTTCTTGGTAAATACCACTTTTATTTTGAATATCATATTTTCATGTGTATTCATTTATGTGAATTGTTTTGTGCTGTAACCTCAAAGTCATGACAACTATGTTAGTATTCAAGGATATTGCCATTTGCATTATTTCTTTAGTGAATACAGGCCTGTAACTTACTACATGATTTACTTTGTGCATGGTCCTGTTACATATTTTTGGTATTTGTGGGTATGTTATCCTGCAATCTGCTGTTTTTAGTATGTATATCTGTATATCTTAATCAAGAAAATATTTTCACTAATTTTGTCATAAATAATGAACTATTGGTGGTATCTAGATGGTTCTCAATCAATTGCCCCAGCTGGTCACAGTACTATAACTGAAAAGTTTATTATTCAACTATTTTAAGGATAAAGTCATTTATTTGAATCATAAATAGTAGTGTGCCACACAATGAGTCCTGCAGCACTTTATGTTTAACAAAATCTTTATTATCTTATTTTATTACTGCCATTTCATTTTTCAGATAGGAGATTATTAGACATTTTAGTTTGACTGTCATAAGATACTGAGTGTAATTCTCTCTCTCAAGATTCCACGTCTGTTTGACTCCTGTAACGTATTGGCAGCATTTTAATGCTCTTTTACAGAACAGTAGTAGTTTTGACACTCATGGTTTTGGGAATATTTTTACCTCTTAACATACCAGGGAATTAAATGTACTGATTTTTTATTTCATTTAAGTTACCGTGTTTATTTCTTTCATCACTCCAGTTATGATTGATTCAACATTCTGTATGCTTAAATAGGGTAGCGGCATGAAAATGAGAGTTCAAAAATGTGGCACAGATTTGAAAACATAATAGGCAACGTCTTCGGTTTTATATACCATACCTCAATCAACTACACTGTGACCTTTATGCATTCCAATATATTCATCCAATTGCCACAAAATTGTGATGTTTAGTGGTTCTCACACCAAGGAAGGTTGTCTATTTTTCAAAAATTTAGTTCCATTCTTTCCCCTTCAGGCCAAAAAAAAAAGGTCCTACCCTAAAGACATACAGAACTACAATAGGATATTTTAAGCCCTAACATAACCTGTCAAGTGAGATCATTATGTAACTCAAATTTAACTAACATATATTTTTAAAATACTTTATTGCCAATAAAAAAATCCATAAATTTTTCATTTTTACAAGACTTACAAGCTTTAAATTCACGATTCCACATTCATCTCTTAAAGTGTTAACAATTATTTGGAAACCATATACAAATTTAAGATCCACATCCATTCCATACAAGGTAACTATATTATAATTAATTCTTAAAATGTTACCTGTTATACACCAATAATCTCAAGGAATTCAGTCTCCAACTGAAATAGTATTACAAATAATTTTGGTCTCTCACCTCTTGGTATTCTCCCATTGGAGTAAGGTATCGTAGAATTAAGATTTGTCTCGTAGATAAAGTTGGCGGATACATTTGGAGATTCCCAATAACATAACTTTCCATTTCAGCCCAGGAAGAATTGCTACATTCACTGACATTTCCTCCTGAAGAATATTACAGAAAAGTTTGTAACAGATCCAAAAAACCCAATTATGTGACATACTTATAACACTACCTGAAGCAGAATTTAGTCCTGGGCTTGGTTTCATATGTAATGGGGGTGGTGACATTACACTGTCTCTAGAAGGTGTTATACGCGTATGCCCAGCAGACTGCCTTTTTGAAGTATCACTTGGTTCTGATAAAAGTTTAATGTGCATTAAAACATTATATATATATATATGAGTCAGGAAATGACACTGTCATGTTTATTAAAACAATTAATGGGGAAAGGACAGAGAGATAGAAAGAAGGTGACTTGCCTTCTTTCTATCTCTCTGTCCTTTCCCCATTAATTGTTTATATATATCAGAAAGAAACTTTAATAAAACTGCCTTAATATTTCAATAAAACCATGTTAATTCCTTATGAAACAGAGTAACTAGAATACAAAAAAATACATTCAATATTTATTAGATAATATAGTTTTGATTTGAAGAAACTATTGTCAACTAAAATAAAAGGTTACGTTTTCAGTCTTTCCTTCTTCTACCTTTCCCCTCTATGCTTAACATAAGCTTTTCTGAGAGTTTTAAGGCACATTCCTCCCATATATCTTTATCTTATTATCCTATGTGTACCTTCTTTGTCATGATGACTCACAGACAGTTACTCAGAATACTCTTCCTTATCCCCTTACAAAGGAAATGGTTGCCTCAAAAAATTTGAAGAGAATCCCGCATTCATCATGTCAACTAGTGCTTCACACTGACCCCCTCAAAGCCCTACCTCCAGATTCTTCAGAAGCTCAACTCCATCTTTGGGAACTTCCATTTCAGCATGCCCTACAGTCCAGACAAAGCCCTAGACTCAATATCCTATAGCTCTTTACCTTCACCTTGCCCCCCCCCCCCCCTCTCAACACCTATAACAGCACAAGCTCATTGTAATTTGAATGTGTAATAAAACCTGATGTGTGTATACTGAGTGTGTGTAAGTTGTGCATACCCTGATATGTGTTTGAGGGGTGGTTATATGTATGTGTGTTAATGCCCATGCTAGGATTTGCACACAGGACCTCTGGGTTGTGAGGCAGCAACGCTAGCCACTAGACCACAGGAGGATCAATCCCACAATTGTGACGGATTGTCTACATCGTATATATATATCCAAGACTGACTATCTTCGACGCACCGGCGACGTAGCCTAATGGTCAAGGCCCTCTGCGGCCACAGCGGAGGCTCTGTGACGATCCGGGTTCGAGTCCCGGTGGCGCCGAATATTTTCAGTCTTTCTTCCTTCTTCCTTTCTTCTCTACGCTTGACATACGTCTTTCCCTGAGCATAATTCTGTGCCAAACATATGTTTCAAAGCGTATTTCCTATCTTTCTCCCTCATTTACTATCCTTACTTAGTATCCTAATATCCAAAAACCTGTGACTTTGTCACGTTACAAACGTTTCTTTAATTTTTATATATATATATATATATATATATATATAGGATAGAAAGAAAGATTTGGGAGAAAGGCAGGAAATTCGCTCTTTAAATCATATGTACGGCATGGAATCATGCACAAGGAAATACATATGTCAAGCGTTCGAGTCCTGGCCACATCGAATTTTTTCAGCCTTTCTTCCTTCTTCCATTCCCTTCTACGCTTGACATATGTATTTCCTTGTGCATGATTCCATGCCGTACATATGATTTAAAGAGCGAATTTCCTGCCTTTCTCCCAAATATTTCTATCTTTCTTTCTATCCAATTATCAAATGCGTGACTTCGTCACTTATCCCACATATATATATGTGTGTGTGTGTGTGTGTGTGTTTGGTTTATTGTTTCCGATACTAATCAGAACCTTTTCTCTGCTGTGACCTTCCCTAGAGAAAGAAAGTCTGTGGCCTGGTATGGTGCTTTGTTTATAGGTTATGGCTGGCTAGCCAGTTCATGGGTTATGTAATTTTTCCTCCTAGAATGAAGAAACTTCAATATAAAGAATAAATATCTGAAATAGAAACAAAGTGTCACCATTTAGGACAAGAGGATGATTCAAAATTATCTGATGTCATAGCCTCATTCTGCAGGATAGGAAAAGTCATATCCTATGTGCTGGCCATTCCAACTCATTAAGCAAGCAACTTTTTCTTACTCAGTACTAATCACATAATTAAGTTGTAAACAAGAGCACTAACTCGTTCAGTATAAGTTTCAAGAATTCACAAATCATCCATGTAAGAACCCAATAGATGTAATAGTACTTAAAATTTATAAAATTGTATTACAACAAATAGACCTTGATAATGAAATTGTGAGCACATTCTATAAATTAAATGGCATATAAATAGATCGTTTAACACTATCACTGTAGCAAATATATTTTTCAGAATGAATAAATTAAAAACAACTGGCAGGTCAACACATTGAACAAATGCAGCTCAAGATACTATTAATAACCATCAGTCTCTCTACACATAAATAATAATTGACTTTAAATTTACCTTCATCTGATTCTCTCGACTTTTTTCTATTTGCTACTTTTGGAGTGGTTGCAATTATACCATTTACATGTTCCATGTTATAGTCCACAGAATCCATTGGATGTGGTGGGCTTAGTATTGGAGGAGACAATAGAGGAGAGCGTGGTTTTAATCCTCCATTTTCCTTGTGTCTGTTTTCATAAACTGAAAAAAAAATCAATGTAAGTACATTGTGAGGTATTAGCAATCTAGTTACATACCTACAGCATGTAACCATTTTACAGAAAGTGAAAAACATTAGGAATAGAGATGGGTCAGAGTCACTCCATGCCGGGAGCTAGCTCTTCAACCACTGATCCTTGAAAAGAGTCATTCACTGAAAGTCATGCAAATGAGCTTTCTGTTCCTCCACATGCCATCATGGTTCCAGAGTTTACACAGCATACAATCCAAAACATTTTCCCTAGAGCCTCTTTCCAATAGAAGAAATTTTCTTCTGTTAGAAACAATTGTCAAAAATTATTTGCGATTTCAAATTGTTGAGAGCACAATAATAAGTTAATTGTGACAATAATTTAAGTGTTACCAACTGCTTACTAGGAAAGACCTCTCTTATGTTATTCCACATAAATTATGAAACTTGAGTAAGAAAAGAGTTAAAAAGCAGTTGACATGCAAAATATGTTACAATAGCAATAGCCTTGATAAATCACAAACCAGACTTGATTCATGTGTTTCAGTAACAGGAAGCTCAACTTGTCATTTCTAGTAGTGTGTTTAAATATAACTCAAAACACATAACACAAAATCTGGTGGAAGAAGTACCAAGTGGGAAATAGAAATAAAATTGTGTGAGCAGTGAGTGATAATAGTGGAAATTGCCACAAAAGTGAAGCTAATAGTGGAATTTTTCAAGAAAAGTAGTCAGGCTTCCATTAAGTTGCAAACATGCAGAAGCACTTGAGAGAACCTACTTCAAGTTTAAAACAAGATGTGGTTACTAGGTGGACATGTTTCAATATATTCTGAAAGTTCAACAATCACCAATTTCAATGATTGCCTTAACTTATCCAAAGGTGCCTCAAATATCAAACAATGAAATACTGACAATGAAACAAAATTGTGAAGTATTAAATTTTTTTGAAGAAAATACTTGTGTATAGACACTACAGAAACTGATTCGATTATATGGGGAAAGCATTTTTTCAAAGATAGGCCAGTTAGTTACAAATAAATGAAATTGACTGACAGGGAAGAGTGTTTCACAATTTTTAAAAACTTAAATATATATGACTAGTACCTTAGTATTGAGCATACATAAATTAAGTATTTAAAACATTGGCCAGGACTTATTATTTCCTTGGAATGCATCATTGCCCGACGGAATAAGGATTCAATATTTATTTAGTGGATACTTGTACAAGTTTGTTCATTTGTTTAGAATTAATTAATTATATTAACATTTATAACACGTCCTGGCACAACTGTATGTCTCCAGCTACTGCGAGATCACAGAGCAGTTTATTTGTACTCTGCTTCCCTCACAATAGAATCAGTCAGTGTCAAAACACTCACTCCAAAAAGAGTGGGGAGCAAAGCTGTGAGGGATTTTTTGTTGTTTAGTATAGAGCAAGTTGAAAGGGGGAGCCAGTCAGAGTGGAGTGTTGGACAAAGGCATTCTGCATTCTGAGCAAGAGCTGTAAAAAATAGTAATTCGCTCCCAAGTGCAAAGTGAACACTCAGTCGCTCACCAGAGTGGCCCATCTCTAATCTCAAATTACATAACCAGTGATCTAAAAGATGTTTTATTTCTGTAATTCCTATAAAACCCATTGGCATCAATACTTTAAGAGTAAACACAAGTTTGCTTCAAATATAACAAGCAGATTTTTGTAAGCTACAGCGTCTCCAATTTTTATATTTTTAGGAAAAATAAATCATGTTAAATTAAATCTTAAGCACTACCTGATTTTATATTTCCACTAAGAGTTACGTAGGTTTTTCTAACATTTTTATTCCCCATTTTCTGCAAGAATATTGGGAGAGAAACTTGTTTTTCAACTTATGAAAAATCATATTGCTCTTTATGACATGTCACTCTTAATATCTACTTATATTATTAATATATAGCTAAGTGAATGAGTCATAATAAGAATCTTTTAAGTTAAGTTGCACCTAAAGAGTTCTACAATGTTAAAGGAAATGTTATGCACCTAATTAACATATTTGTGTGTGTGTGTATGTGTGTGTGTATATATATATATATATATGAGATAGGAAATGACATTGTCATGTTTAAAACAATTAATGGGGAAAGGACAGAGAGATAGAAAGAAGATGACTTACCTGAGGTTCATAGATGGTAGACACCTTGTGAGTTTTGGAGAACTTGAATTTTCGGAGGCACCGCCCCCTTCATCAGAAGGTTAGGAAGACATTTCCAGTGATCGGCTAGCCGACGACTGAGCAACTGAGCAGCCAAAATTTGCTGCTCTGCTAAACAATTGACCCCACCAGGTCACCAACTTTCTCTCTCAATAAGGGTCTGGGAAGAGGCAAGGACTGGATGGGGGTTGGGGAGATGCATACTGACACCCCCATCTTGACACACATTCATTCAGACACATCCACCCTTAGAGGTGTCAATATTTAAATATTGATACACACTCTCATACATACATACATACATACATACATACAACCACCATTCAAACAAAAGGCAAGGTATACACACACACACAGAAGGTTTTATTGTATGTACAATTCAATGAACTCGTGCTTTGGGGGGGGGGGGGGGAAAGGTTGGAGATAAAGTTATAGGATATTGAGTCCAGGGCTTTGTCTAGACTGTAGGACATGCTGGAATGAAAGTTCCCACAGATGGAGTTCAGCTTCTGATGAGTCGGGAGGTAGGGTTTTGAGGGGGGTCAGTGTGAAGCACTGGTTGAAGATGTTGGTGTTGTGGCTATGGGCATGGGCGGCTATGGGGAATTGGGTTTTGAGGAGTTTTACTGTGCTGCGGTGGTTGGCAATCCGTTCGGGGAGGGGTCTCTTTGTCTGACCGATGTAAAAGGCTGGGCAGAGTGTGCAGTTTATTTTGTAGATAGTGTGGGAGGACAGACAGGTTATGTTTTCCTTAATTTTGTAGGTAGTGCTGTTGGTGGGGCTCTGGAAGGTTGTGGTAGGTGGGAGTATTGGGCAGACATGGCATCTGTTTCTGCCACACGGTCTGCAACCAATTGTGGGTGGAGGGTTGGGTGTGTGGGGTTTGCAGGGTCTGACCAGGATATTACGGAGGTTGGGAGGGCGCCTAAAGGCAACCCTTGGACAGGTGGGTAGTATGGTCGGGAGGATGTTTTTCATGTCCGGGTTGGATTGTAGTCCAGTGTAGGCAAGGCGGAGGAAAGAGTTCAGTTTACGTAGTCCGGGGAAGTAGGTGGTGGTTAGGGGGAGACTGCGTTCTGTATGATGGTTGGGGGTGGGACTGGCTATTTGGGAGGTGGAGAGGGCACGGGTAATTTGCTTTTGGAGGAGGTCTGTGGGGTAATTTCTGTTCCTGAAGGCATTAAATATTCGGTCGGTGTAGGTCGCCAGGCTGTCCAAAGTAGAGCATATGCGGGCTCCCCTAAGGGCAAGACTGTAGGGGAGGGATCGTTTGGTATGTTCAGGGTGGCAACTGGAAAAGTGGAGGTACTGGAGGGTGTTAGTTGGTTTTATGTGGACAGAGGTGTTAATGAGGCCTGAATTTAGTTGGATGTCCACATCGAGGAAGGTGATGTTGGTCGGGGAACAGTTCCAAGTGAACTTGACGGGGAATTTAGTGTTGAGGTCATTGAGGAAGTCTGAGAGGGCATCTTGTCCATGCGTCCATAGCATGAAGATGTCATCTATGAACCGGAACCAGGTTAAGGGTTTCAGTGGAGAGGAATTTAGATGTTGTTGTTCCAGTTGACCCATAAACAGGTTGGCATAGGAAGGGGCCATCCGGGTGCCCATGGCAGTGCCGCTGATTTGGTGGTAAATTTTGTCTTGGAAGGAGAAGTAGTTTCTGGTGAGGACAAACTGGGTCAGTGATATCAAAAAGTGGGTGTTTGGGAGGGAATTTGGAGGCCTGCGAGACAGGAAGTGTTCGAGTGCCGACAGGCCACTGGCGTGTGGGATGTTGGTGTAAAGGGAGACAACATCTACGGTAACCAGTAGTGTGTCCTGCGGGAGTGGTGTGGGTAGTTCACGGAGGCGACGGAGAAAATGGTTGGTGTCTCGGATGAATGAGGGGAGATTTTCCACTATTGGCTGGAGGGAGTCATCCACCAAAGCGGAAATCCTTTCAGTAGGGGAACTGTAACCAGCGACAATTGGGCGGCCAGGGACCCCAGGTTTGTGTATTTTTGGGAGAAGGTAAAACGTGGGTGTTCTGGGGCTTTTTGGGGTGAGGAGCTCGATCGAGGCAGAGGATAATTTTTGAAGAGGGCCATGAGTCTTAACAAACTTTTCTATTTCGTGGGTAATGGAGGGGTTGGGGTCGGTGGGGACAAGTTTGTAAATTTTGTCATCCTGCAGCTGGCGGAGTGCCTCTGTCGTGTAACTGTCGGCATCCATGACGACAGTGGTGGAACCCTTGTCAGCTGGGAGGATGACAATATCACTGTTGTTTTTCAGGTTGCGGATGGCTAGGTGCTGGGCACGGGTTAGGTTGGGTTGTTTGGGGAGAGAGTTAAGGAAGGTTGGCGAGGTCACGTGGGTTACAAGAATACTAGTGAAATTCTGAAGTGGATGGTTGGGTGGCAGTTTGGGAGGTGGCAATTTGGATGGTTCTTTAAATTTAACTAGGCATGGGGCTGCAGCGTTTAGGGGTTCTGGTTTGGCTGGAGGATGTTTTGCAAAGTGGTGCTTCCACTGGACTGTTTGACAGAATTTAAGTGTGTCACGGGCAAGTTTGAATGGGTCCAATAAAATAAACTGCACACTCTGCCCAGCCTTTTACATCGGTCAGACAAAGAGACCCCTCCCCAAACGGATTGCCAACCACCGCAGCACAGTAAAACTCCTCAAAACCCAATTCCCCATAGCCGCCCATGCCCATAGCCACAACACCAACATCTTCAACCAGTGCTTCACACTGACCCCCCTCAAAACCCTACCTCCCAACTCATCAGAAGCTGAACTCCATCTGTGGGAACTTTCATTCCAGCATGTCCTACAGTCTAGACAAAGCCCTGGACTCAATATCCTATAACTTTATCTCCAACCTTCCCCTCCCCCTCCAAAGCACGAGTTCATTGAATTGTACATACAATAAAACCTTCTGTGTGTGTGTGTATACCTTGCCTTTTGTTTGAATGGTGGTTGTATGTATGTATGTATGTATGTATGTATGTATATATGAGAGTGTGTATCAATATTTAAATATTGACACCTCTAAGGGTGGATGTGTCTGAATGAATGTGTGTCAAGATGGGGGTGTCAGTATGCATCTCCCCAACCCCCATCCAGTCCTTGCCTCTCCCCAGACCCTTATTGAGAGAGAAAGTTGGTGACCTGGTGGGGTCAATTGTTTAGCAGAGCAGCAAATTTTGGCTGCTCAGTCGTCCGCTAGCCGATCACTGGAAATGTCTTCCTAACCTTCTGATGAAGGGGGCGGTGCCTCCGAAAATTCAAGTTCTCCAAAACTCACAAGGTGTCTACCATCTATGAACCGCAGGTAAGTCATCTTCTTTCTATCTCTCTGTCCTTTCCCCATTAATTGTTTTAAACATGACAATGTCATTTCCTATCTCATATTTATATATATA
Source organism: Eucriotettix oculatus (assembly GCA_034510155.1). NCBI lineage: Eukaryota > Metazoa > Arthropoda > Insecta > Orthoptera > Tetrigidae > Eucriotettix > Eucriotettix oculatus. The sequence continues at coordinate 97,560,338 of CM067377.1, forward strand.
TAATTGCATGCTAAATTATACAAACAAATTTGTTATTTTTTACATTCTACAAAGTTTTACATCAATAGAATATCCAAGTTTATAAATAATGTTAAAAAGTTAAAAACCTACTTTTTCGGCGACTGCGAGAAGATGCTACTTTTTTACCCTCTGGTTCCGCAATAGAAGTGGGGCCTAAATGAGCAAATGGCCGAACAGCTGGAGTTCCTTGGTGTCTTTCTTCTAGTGCTTTCGTTTGTAACTGATGAAGCTGCTTAAGCATGAGAGGAACAAGTTTAGCATTTTGTTCCCTGAAAGAAAAGAACAAATTTTATAATTTGTTTAACTAAGCAAATTACCATATACACACTGTATTAAAATTTTAACATTATACAATGTTGTACAAACCTAAAATTTGTTGCTATGTCTTGAACTTCCATAGCTGCAGCTAAAAGACCTGTGGCATAACTCTGCAATGGTTCAGCTGCCTTTTCTGCCCAAGAGAAGAAACGAAGTATTGTGCTTTCCATTTCAGGCTGAAAATTTGAGGAATTTGACTGGATCTTGAAATATTAACTACTGTTATAACAACATAATACCAACCAAGACAAAAAAAAATATTTCAGTAATTCTTTAGGGAATTGTTAAATTAGATATCGGAAATACCCAGGAAAGTAAATTCATATAATTTTGACATTGATTGAGATACTCTATCAATGAATAAATGGTGTAGTTAAATAGAAACTACAGTAAATATGAAAATTCAACTTAAAAATATAAAATATTCAAATAGTATTATTGCTGTGGATGGAGATTCTAGCTTTACTCAATTCAATGTATAAAAATAAAGTTTGTATGGGACACATGCTGGAGCAGTAAACAACCACCAAGCTTTCAACATAAATTCATGGGGCAATTATAGTGTAATGAACATTACTGACATAATTAATGGGGTGATTGTGGTGGAATAAGCTTTTTTGGCATAGTTTTAAAGTAATTTCGGCAAAGTAGTAAAAAACTTTAATTCAAATTAATGAGTATGCAAGTCAAATTGGATTGGATGAGTTTCAGGATCATGCTACTGATTTGTAAATGTTATAACTTGGTTTCGTTTAGTTGTTTACTGCTGGTGCAGTTTGTATAATAGTATCTATATTCTACAACCATCCAGTAAACGGTTCTCTTATCAAAACATTGAAAAATTGATGAAAAATTCTCCACTTAAGAATTTTTACCCTCTAGTTGAACAAGAGTAGGGTCCAAATAAATCATTTCAGTGCAAATTGTTAATAACAACTGTTTTCCAAGATTAAAACTTATCTTAGTATGAGCAAATATTAAAATGAGTAATTAATGTTTCTGTGTTATGAATAATCCATATCTCTGTGGGTTTTTGTGATTATTATAAGTAATGAAGTGTAACACTTTCAAGCCTTACACAGACAAGCTATCACAGTAAACAGAGAGTTTACTGTCATCGGTACCAAATTTCTTCAATATAGGTAAGATCCTTCTTTATTCAAATCAATTTCAATGTTATAAATAATCAAAGATAATACATACTAAATTCAATAACAAAGTTAAAATTTAATTACATTGTACTTGCCTCAATTTATTTTTACGGAATACAGTGCTGCATTATCAAGGCTATTGTGAAGATGAATTATGACAACATACAAAACACATGCGGTACTACTTTATCTTAAGTCATGTAACTTGGAAAGTACAACATACCAACTGAAACACAACAGCAGTATCAAGTCCAGGCATTATGTCCAATAGTAATCTGCAAGCAGCTATGTTCAACTTCCGTGCATCCTTTGTTGAATTTCCAGAGCGACTCCAATATGTGTCTCGAAGATAATCATTAACAAGCTATAATTGAAAGTAGTAAAAATTATTGCACCTAAGATGGATATTAATTAATAATTATTTTATTAAGAATTCCATCACCTTGGTCATAAAATTTTCTTTCCGAAATAAAACTTTAAGTATGTGACCAAGGGCACAGTCAGGATCAGCTTTGATAGGATGTCTCTCATCAAATGGGTCTGGATCCATTTTTAAATAATTGTCAGTTTCTGCTTCTATTATTTCAGCAATCCTGAAAAGCAGGCATAACTTCATAGTATTAAAATCAGAAATAAAAAAAGTATAATATACTGAATCAAATACTGACAAGTAGATACCTTGCCAAATAATAATAATAATAAATATAGTTTGGAAAGTAATGGCTATTCAACTGTTCACAAAATCATAAATGCTTATACAAAAGGAATAATCTGTATCTGTGTGGGTTTTTGTGAATCAAGTAAAGCAAAAAAAAGAAATGTTTGTGACAGCATGAAGTATCACTTGATTTTCAGTTAAATGTAATTAATTTATCATAAATTTGGAATACTTTAAGCATATGCTGAAAATAATGTGAGCACCCTCTAACAAAAACCATTATAAAGAATGAAGATGCTTGTTTACTGATAAAACACACATTAATATGGGGTGCAATGTTGAAAATTACACCAAATTTCCTTCCCCGGTAGAAATGAAATGGTTATACGGACATGAACTTAAACAAAATAAAGAAAATTCCATCTCAAATAATGTAGTGAAGTGTTATTTGCATTAAGTTAACGATCCCTTTTACTTAAAACCCAAAAAATTGTCAATTTTATATAGACAGACATCTCTATTGTATCACTCATAAAATTGTTTACTTCAAAACAAAATCTTGGAATTCAAAATAATTATCAGACATTAACCGATTAATTAGATTGCTGGAATTGCTACATGTTAAAAAGAACTGTGTACAGACTAGGTATAAAAATAATTATTTAAAATTACAGAAGTTTTTGACAATCTTGTCATTCTCAGCTATATAAATGTTTGGTCATTACATTGATCGTAACAATGTTTGTTATATACACACATTGCACCAGATGTTGCAACATTGACATGTTGTCAAATAGCTATTTGACTTAAGCGGGTAATATTGTACTAGTTTTAAATATTAATATAAAATTTAAATACAATATTTTACCAACAAATTACAGATATGAAGTTTATAATTGGCTTTACTCCAGAAGGCAGAAATCTGGTAAACAATCTTTTGGGGTCCACTGATAATTACAATTTAATTTTACTCCAAATATTTTCCTTATTGCATTAAATCACTAATAGCATCACCTGATTTTCCATATTTTGCAGTTGACCCTTTAATTTCTTCATGTTACATTTTGATGAACAAATAGAAGTTCAAATGTATAAAATTCTAAACTGAAATGCCTTCATGAGCAACTTTTTACAGAAAAAATTTTAGATTTTTATACATTCCAACATTTTAATAATCAACATTTTAAAATTTAACATTTAAAGAAATTGCCTGAGAAAGTCCCAAACAGAGTGATGAAACATGTTTAATTAAATAAAAACATTGTCTGTATTTGGTCATAAAAATATTAAATTATTATTGTGTAAAAAAGATATTAATTGATTTACAGCTTAAAATTTAGTTTATTAAAGTCTTGCTACATACAAACTGAGAAAATAATTTGATTGGAACCAGTATTTATATGTTGTAATAAAAGTGAATTTCCTAAGCGAAACAATTTTATAAATATTTTTATGAAGTTACTACACTTAAGCATGAATTGTGTTTAAAGTCAACCCATGTTTATATTATAATAATTCAGATGCATATAATCAAAATAATATTAGTTTCAACATCTGAAAATGTTGACTGCAAATTCGGACATATTTGGGATAGTGAACAATATTAAATTTGGAAAACTGTCATAATTTCATTCTTATAGTACAATTATAGACCAATAGTTACACTGAATGATTTGAAGTCTACTACATTCAAATTTTAGTGCTCACAATATCCTTAACTATTCCTATTTTTACACATTTTTAAAACCCCGTACAAAAGCAATCCATGTTTGCATTTCAGGCTTTATTAATATACATAAATATTTACATCAATACAAAATTCACTCAAATACCGTGTGAGTGCTGGTACAGGATCATAATTCATTCCTTGATGTTCATCTTCCCAAAGTCTCAAAATCACCATTATGTCCGTGATGTCTGCTAGTGTTTCCATATTTTCTTACTTTTTCAAATATATATATACGATTTCAATTATGCTATACACCTGCAGAATATAAAAACAATAGCATATTATTATTTCGTTAATAACATATGCCACCATAATTGTCATGAACAAGGACAAATACAGATTAACAGAAAAATAGTACAGAACGTGAGTATCGCATATGTTAGAAATTTAATCATGCCTTATCACACTCACATTAAAAAGAAATATTTAAAAGAGCAGAAGTATAACACATTTCAGCGCGTCAATAGTATTCTAAGACAATGGACTGTCTGTTAAAACTAAATAGCTATAGACATAAACTTTAAAATAAGTGTTGCTTTTTAGTTGTCAAAATCCCATTTGATCATATATTTTCTTTTGAGAAATTATTGAAAGTGTGACTGCAAATCAACACGCTTTGTGCGGCGAAAACAATTGAAGGTTTCATCCGGATGAAGTTTCGGACTACAAATACAAAAAGTGTCACGGCAGTTACCGTCTCGTATTGTACAAACAGTCTCACCTACTAGTGACAAAAATTTAAATATGACGATATAACTCAATTTAACTGTTTAAAATTGTCTCGTAATATTATTTGATAGATACTTCAAAGATTGTAAAGTTATTAACGAAAGTCACTGAATATAGCCAACATTCCAATAATTCAGTAGTAGTAGTTCAGTAAAATATAGATGTAAAAAGGACTTTGTTGTGGCCTCGTTCTGGTGATCATGTTTCTTGCATTAGTTGTTACTTTACGTGTAACGCAGTAATGAAGTATTTGACCTTTAATTCTTTTGCATTATTTTAAACAATCGCGTGACTCCAAGGCTTACCACGGAAGGAACTTCTCCGTTAAAAAATGTTTCCAATCTTGTTCTTGGAATTGCAGTTAAATAATGTTTCTTTCCGAATATCATTCATTACTAAATTCAAAAATGCAATCTTAAAACCGAGATTTAACACTCGCGAAATCCGTTGGTCGCATCTTTGTTTAACCTCCAAACACTGGCCATTGCTCCTCGTGATTTCAAAGATTAAGGACATTAATTCATGCTCCAACAGACTGACTGTATCTATAACCCCGAAATTGGACCCCCCGCCCTCAGATGCTTCTTACTCCCTGAAGAGGAATATAATTTTTATCTCCGTTACGACTCTTGCGATTTCTTCGAATCTGACAGTGAAACCCCCGAACCGTAGGTTCCGTTCATTATAATATTAACGTCTGTGCTTAAAGTGAACAAACAGTAAAAAGAAGTAGCTAAAATACAGATAATAGATTCTTCATTTCTTGGCTCTGCAACCCATTCTGGGCCTTGCCCTACCAGGTCGACTGCGCACTGTCATCTTAAATGACACATTCCGAATTTGGAGTGACACATGGCAGACAATAGATTAGTGATAAAATAAACACCTCACCGCGAGAACGACACTCAGCACGAACCAAATGGCGAACTCAAATGGGATTAGAGTTCGTCACTATGTTTGTGGCTTGTGTCCTTCTCCAGGCTATCACGTTTTTCATCGCTTGACGTTGTGTGGTATCTATTTTAAAATAACGTGGACTAGGCCACAGATAAGTAACAGAAACAATTTTAAAACTTACCGAAGACGCCTTGTAATAGATTTTATCACATATTGCAGACGAAATAAGTAAAAAAAAACATTCAAATTTACTTTATCAATTTATTGTATGAAATGAATTTCACGTTTCACTGGTAGAATAAAATACAGGGGCTTTCGTTCAATAGAATATAATCATTGACCAATTCGGATTCTGTGAAAAACATTCGACAATATAGCAGTCACATAGAATCATAAATAGCATCAACAAAAGCCTTGAAGAAAAGAAAATTTGTAACGCCGTCTTCCCAGATGTCGCCTAGGCTTTTGATTAGGTATGGCACAAAGGGCTCCTATACAAGATGAAAAAAAACGTTCCCTTATTCGTACTACTGCTGAGATCATACTTGACAGAACTATTTTTCCAAGTAAAATTCAACTCTAGCTACTCTAATTACCAACACGTACAATTAGGGGTGCCTCAGGGTAGTGTGTTGGGCCCTTTGCTTCGGGTCTACCAACTACGGGCTGCAACATTTGCGGATGATACAGGCTTATTATCTGTAAATGCCGACCCGGTATTTGCAACATAAAACCTGAAAAACCACCTGGACCTATTACTTAACTGGACCAAGAAATGGAAAATTAAGATAGACGAGAGCAAATCAATACAAGTTACATTCGCCACAAAACGTATAGTGTGCCCTCCAGTATACTTAAATAACATTCATATTCCAATTAAGAACGAAGCAAAGTATTTGGGTTAACATCTACACCAAAAAATGACCTGTAAAAAACATGTCCAAAAAAATACAGCAAATAAATCTAAACTTAAGGTCTTGGTTAATGGAAAGAAATTCTAAATTATTTTTATACAATAAAATGTTATTATACAAATGCATCATTAAGCCCATATGGACTTACGACATAGAATTGTGGGGATGCACGAAACTATCGAATCAAAAAACAATTCAAATGATACAGTCAAAAATACTTCGCAAAATCACCAACGCAGCATGGTTTGTTTCCAACTCCACATTACACAACGATCTCAACATTCATCACTAAGGAAATCAAAAGACTAACGACACACTACTTCGAACGAATGGAAGGACACCAAAATAAACTAATGGCCGAAATAACCTACCCTCCTGAAACACAGAAAAGACTTAGAAGTTCATGGCGTACAGATTTGATTCAGGAGAAGCAAGACAGAAACTAGTCAAACAAAATACACCATTGCACTTCTAAGGAATCATCAATGCACGATTACCCTGCTCACGTTTTAAGGCATACTTGTATACAATTTATTTATTGCATTGTATTGTGACTACTGCAGATTGTAAATTAACAATTTAAATAAACAAAAAAGTTTCTAACTGCCCATCTCACTTCAGTTTTACCCAATCGGACCTGTCCCACTTCAACACAAAACTCGTATTTAAGCCTGACCCTAAAATTTCACTTATTAACGTGGGCATATCATATTGATAGCACCTGCTCAAATAAAATATTTCCCTGACACATTCCTGGTCAGTTTCGACGTATAATGCCACTATATTACCTTTTTATTTGTGTTTTACAATCCAAGTATTACAAACACTTAGTTTGTGAGGTTCTCGTGACTATTACGTTTTTTATTATCTAACTAAACCTACAAGTCTTGTAGAAACGTCGTGTCGTATTTATTAATCACCAATTTAGTGTCTGTATTTTGGTTACTTCTTAGCCACTTTCAACACAGATGTTTATTCTAAGGAAGTGGAAATACTTCAATTGAAGCACATTAAAGCATATAGCAAATTTCTGCTTTTACCCCACATACTTCCCTTAAATGCTAATTTTACAAGACCCTCATGCCTCAAAACGTGGCCTATTTATCTATCTCTTTTAGCGGTCAACGCTCTTTCCCTATTCTGCTTAGAACGTCCTCAGTAATTCTATTCACCCATCTCATTTTGAGCATTCTCTATAGCACCACATTTCAAAGGCTTTTATTCTTTTCCTTTCTGTAACTCCTACCGTTTCGCTCCCATATAACGCTACACTCTAATCGAACATTTTTAGCAATGGCATGTGCTATCCTACTCTTTATGCCTACTATACTTCTACCATCCCTAGTCATTATGCTTCCCAAGTAGCAGAATTCCTTAGCCTCTTTCAAAATATCCCTTCTCAGCCTAACACCCTTTGTTTTCCATACTACATTCCATGACCTTGGTTTACCCTCTGTTAATTGTCATGTTGTATTGTTCTTCCAGAACCTCGTTCATGCCATTTATTATGGATCCAAGTATTTTTCTCACGCACCTAATACTACAATATCATCGGCAAACCGCTGGGTTTTTATTTCTTCTTCTTACAGTATAATTCCTTTTCCATATTCCGTTTTAACTTTCTTCACCGCCTGTTTTATATATATATATTGTAGCGGATCCTACGTTCCTCCGTATTCGAGGATTTCTCAATTCCTTTATATACCAAAAATTGATTTTAAAAGTTTTAATCTCAATCAGAACATGAAAAATAATTATATCTGCAGGGCGTGGTCATTCTCGCGCCGTCCCGCCGACACAACCTGCTCCTTCCACTACCCCATGACGACTCACTAAAGTCTCGCCAGACTACATTGTTGGCCCGGGCTGCGTCGTTCCTCAACAATTGCAACTCGCAAGCTGGCCTGCATTGTTAAGTGTAACTTTTCATGTTACATTATCCCCGCCCCCAATGAATTAAAAAAATTATACAATTTTTTAATATGACACTCACTGAACCACAGTCGTAAACAATCTGAATGACCAACGCCCTTAATCAAAATTACAAAATATTTACAAAAATTCACTTAGAACTAATTACAATTTTCTTTGACATATTCTTTCATAAGAGCAAACATTGAGTAAATTTACAAATCACTCAATTAACCAACTTTAATTCTAATTACACATTTTATTTTTCCAAACAATTTTTCCATTTCCATTTTTTTTTCTTCCCACACATTTTCTCTGATGTGTTGTTTGGGAGATTTTCTTAAAGTAAATGTAAATCAATTTAAACACTTGACATTTACATCTATTGACAGTTGGCTGAATCTTTGTCATTTCACAATTTAAATTTCAATCAGCTGTTTTTTACAGAACATTTGTTTCTTTACAATGTGTTTACGTAAAATTTTACTCATTCACAGCTGTTTTTAATGTATCATATGACATTTATTAGTTTGACATTCAGCTCTTTGATGTACGTCGAAAACAGTCAACTGACTACATGGTTTTTACAGCTAATTACATTTGGAGTACATAAATTTTTTTTATCTGCCATCAGCTGTTTCTTACATCTACTACAAAGTCATTTGACATCTGGCAGAACAGCTATTTTTGGCATTTAATGTAACACTTTTTTTTACATTTACCAAAATACCGCATTGGGTTTTTCCACCTGGGTTCCAAGGAAATCTATAACCACGACAATTCCTTAACACATAAAAATTTCTTCCTACTCTGTTTTTATCATACTCGTCTTTGTTTACAAACATGATCAGCTGTCCTTTAACCTGCTTGTCCAAAGCGTTCGCATTACCTTCACACTTATCAGCTTCCATCTGATGCTCTACACGTTTAAATTTTTTCTTAAACTTATTTGCAAATACATCAATTAATTTTAACAACCTTATGTCCCTCTCAACATTATGATTAACCTCCACTTCAACTTTCTTAACTTTACACCCGCGTTTGACAATTCGCCATTTCTTTCACTTTAAATTTCCTCCCACACACTGTTTCCTCTGTGTTGTTCGGGGGATTTTATTTCTATTTCGCCGTTTACGGCAATGAGCACAATTTGTCATACAGAAAGGTTTCATTACCACATCCGTATCCTTTACTTTTACATTCTCTTTGGCACTCTTAGCACATGAATCACTGCGTATACTATTAACCTTAAAAACTACCACACTTTTTAATTCTACCACCTTCACCTTCTCCTCCACATTTTCCTGTACACACCTTTCAGAAGATTTTAACTCATCAAATATTATATTTGTAACTTGTTGCAGTTTTTCCTCTACTCTTTCTTCTTGTTGCACATGCCTCTCATTACATTCTCCACTTAACCTCCAATTCCTCACACTTCCGACCTTGAAACTCAGCCATTCTGTCTAAATCAGCCCTCAACTCTACCTGCATTTTCTTAACACTATTATTGAAATCTTCCAACCGCTCATCAAATATCTTATTAAGTACCAGGGACAATTTCCTGAGCATAGAGTCCTCTGCCTTCTCAATACCCTCCTGCACTTCTTCCATTTTTTAAAACACTACAGAACACAGAAACCCCAACCAAAATATTCCGCAAAATACATTTATTTGCCACCAACCTGTGGAACCTGTCTTCTTACTCGTACTTTACTTCTCCACAGACACCGTACTCTGCTTTTTTACACAGACACACACACACCTCTCGAAGATATCCACGCAGCGGTCACTGGAACACTTGACCCCTCAGCTATGCGTAGATCAGCTCTCTTCCACAGCGTTCCTTCTGCAGCGCCTCCCACTTCTCTCGAATAATTCTCGGGTACCACGTATGTCGTCCTCACAAAACTTCGTTGTTCGATGCCCCAACGTTGCGGCGTCAAATGTAGAAGATCCGTCGTTCCTCCGCATTCAAGGATTTATAATTCTTTTGGGGCGCCAGGTATTTTTCTTCATAAAAATACCAAAAATTGATTTTAAAAGTTTTAATCTCAATCAGAGCATGAAAAATAATTATATCTGCAGAGCGTGGTCATTCCCTCGTCGTCCCGCCGACACAACTTGCTCCTTCCACTACCCCATGTCGACTCCTAAAGTCTCGCCAGACTACATTGTTGGCCCGGGCTGCGTCGTTCCTCAACAATTGCAACTCGCAAGCTGGCCTGCATTGTTAAGTGTAACTTTTCATGTTACAATATATATATATATATATATATATATATATATATATATATATAGGTTAAAGAGCATTGGCGACAGACTACAACTTTGTCTTACTTCTTTATTGATTTCTGCATTCTTTTCTTGATCTTCAATTCTAATTACTGCTGCCTGCCTTCTGTAGAAGTTATGAATAAGCCTTCTTTCTCTTCAAAATGCTTAATAGTGTGTTCCACTTCACATTATAGAAGGCTTTTTCCTAAATCTACAAATGCCATGAACGTTAATTTCAGACGATCTATAAAGTTTTCATTGTGATCAACCAATTAGTATTAAAGCTGGAGGAGTAACCTTCTTTCGTGTAATTGGGGCAAAAAGAGAACCTTTATATCAAAGTAATAATAAGTTTCCACGGTAAGCATGGCAACGGGATCCGCCACGCTCTTGGTCATTTACGTCTTAATAATTGCATAAAATAAAATAACACATAAGAAATACAAGGTATGCCCAAGTTATAAGGCTCAAATTTTTTCTCACAACTTTGAACAAATAAAGCACACGGTTTGGTTCAAAATGCGAGGGCAATTGTTGTACATGGGCCACATAGTTGGGGATTCTATACTGCACACAGGTGGCAAGTAATCTTTTACTTCTATGTAACGCTGAAGTAACACCAATCGAACTTCATGGCCAGTGGAGAATATGCAAAGGTCTGGAAACACATGGAAGCAGTTGTTTTAATAGATCGCTGATTAAACGTAAATATACTGCTTCCGTGCGATCTGTGCAGACTATCATTCATTACGACGTAGTGGCCAAGTTTTGGATTAGAGATAGCGTAACCTTTGCTTATTGTATTTCAAATGGCACTACGGTGACAGGTGCGATTTATCAAGATGATTTGTAAAGCAGCGCCTTCCGGTATTTGGAAATAAGGCTGCAAAAGACAATACTTGGAAACCGGTCGTGCTGTGTTATGGCTTAGAGAAGCTGGCCCCATGAGCTATTGATCTGAATGTTTTAGACGAATTAATAAAAAGATTACTCTTTATGGACTTTTTGTAGTTTATTAAAAATAATCAAAGGTTATTTTAAAGGAAATGCATTTAACGGGTGGCATTTAAAAGTTTTTCATGATCCCTGAAAAAACTGTCTCCAGATAGAGCAGGCAAAATATTGCCATCATATGAGACTTTATCCTAGAATAAACTTTATTTAAAATATGTACGAGGGAGAAATATTTTCGTGATAACAAGTCTGTTAAAAATTAATCACTATTACATGTTATAAAGACGGAATTATAAATGTAATTATTTATCGCTGAGAATTGGCAATACTGTCGCAGATTTATCATTATTAATATTTTACATATTTATCCTCGAAAATGGTTGCTTCGGGTGACGTAACACACAACTTAAAAAGTTACTAGTCACCACTGGCTATAAAGATAGCTTAAAACTAAATAAATGGTGCCTGATACTTATTCAATTACGTTATTAATGATCGTATACGGAATTTTTCTTTAATTACTTAATAATATTTTAAATCTCATTTGGACATGTTAATTTAACATTCAGCCATGGATTTATACTTTCCTTGAATATCTTAATTGCTCCTGCCAATAATTTAGTGTTGTTTCCTACTAATTCCTCTAATACTGACTAAATAGTGGTTCTTAATATTATTTGAATCTTCCCGAAAAAATTCTGTTGGATTGTCCCTATAAATGTTTATCTTTCACTTCTGTTAGTTTCAGTCCTGTCATTTCCATAATTTTTAATTTTGTTTTTCATCTTTTCTTGAAAATACTTCATTTTAGCTGCTATTATGATATTAATAAATTTTACAAATTATCCATCGATTATATCTTATTTTTAAAAATAACTCACTGAAACTTTTTCATAAATCTTAAGTGCTCCAAACAGATTTCTAAAGAAGCGTCGTTGCGAAAATGAAATCATAGCATTGACATTGTGAAAAGTGTTACAAATTAAGTTTCTAATTTTTAATGTCTATTATCTTAACAATAAATCAGAATCATAAGAACGTATAACGTGTCTTGGTGTAAAAATGTTAAACAAAATTCATGAAATATGTAATTAGTAAATTGTTCCCTAGTTCTTTTTGCTGCTCCTTAAGAATTTATCATTTTATGAACTCTAGCAAGACAAAATATTATAACTTGAATTAAGAAATGGATGGCAATGGTGGATTTAATATATGCTGTTTTTCTGTCTGATTTTATGAATACGGCAACTTGATTCAAAGAGGAATTAATGAAAGAACGATGTTTCTGAAATTATCAGTTCTAAGCATAGAAACTTGATTCTGTAACGCTGTGAGACAAGAACCTCCTCTATTCAGCCCAATAGTCAAGGAAGACGACTGTATACGCTCCCCTTAGTTCATCTGACTGTTAATGTGCTGGAGAACGATAGTGAATAAGCGTTTTGGCAATTTGGAGGGAAATGTACATAAATCTTGACATTGCGGTTAATTTAATATACGACAAATTTCTATATGAGTAATACAATTGAAACAACGTTTTTTAAATGTGTTTGATTCCTTTCTGATTATCCTGAAGAGAAATTTAGAAATGTATGTAGATTTTCACTATTTCTTGTTGCTATATGTATTGCATTTCTAATTGTTTCTATTCTAAAGGACTTTGAAAGGAACTGGAGGTTCCTCTATTCTATTCGCATTTCATTCCATAAATATTTCTTGTGCTTATGTATCGCGGGAAATAATTGTATTAATTTTATAGTCTTTCATTAATACTGTTCATTCGGCAAGAGTGTAAATTTCTTATTTATTGTTAACTTCCACGTTCTGAAATTAATTACATAATGTTGCAAGATTTATTGTGAAACAAGTCCTAGAAACTTTTCTATAAGTAAGTTACATAATTTTTTTCTCATTTTACTAATTCATGAGGCGTTTTTAAACGTCGTTTTAAAACAAATGTACTAATTGAAGTCCAACCATTGTATCTTTGGTTTTTAGTGGTTTCTGTCTATAATATCCTTGGCTTTGCTATTCCTTTTCCCCGTGTTCCTTTCTAGTGCGGAAGCTTCTGTTGAACAATATGTAAGTTAAATTGTGATTCATTTCGAAGATTCGATTTAATAAGTATTTATCAGAAAGATAATAATTAAAACAAGTTCTTTACTGAATATTTTCTAGTTCGCGCGCTTCTTAACATGATCCATTAACGTGCCACCTTAGCGACACGTGTAGACCAAAAGTATTGTTTTTTGAATGCTGTGTATAGTTTAATTTATACATAATCACAACCTTATATTTTACTGTTTTATTTATATGGATTAATATTTTGTAGTTATTTGTCTTTGTTTGGTAATGTTCAATTATGTTTTATGGATGTTATGTGATATTTGTAATATGAAATTCAATATTTTACAGCATTTTTGTTTCAATTCTTATTTACATTTTCGCATAGAGTATTGTAATGGAAGTATAGCCAGTAATTTTAAATTAATTTCTGCCTTTACTATTTTCATTCCGTTAATTGTGCTAAATATGTGTTATAACTAAATTCTCTGTCTTCGATTAAAACTAGTTGGTTATAAGCTTATATATAGATCTGTTTTTGTGAAGGATTTGTTACTGGATTTTATTTTATTCTGAATCTATTTATTTATAAAGTTTTTTGCTAGCAAATAATCAAAATCGGCTAAGGATGAAAGTTATTCCCCAAATTTAATACGTCACGAGTAAGCCCCTCCCGACTTTGTTTTTAATTAATTTATAGCCTTTATCATTGACACTTTTGTAATATAGTGAAAGTTTTCCCTTTTTATGTAGATTGTTAAAACATTTCAATTAAAATTTTGTATTTGAGTAGCAGTTTTCCCTTACTTTCGCAGCACCGATCAGAGAGTTGGGGTAACACTCCACCAGTTCCTTTGAAAAAGTAAATGTTCTTTAATTAATGCTCTTTTGTGTGGTTCTTCCTCCAGAAAATGGCAGACGGAGAGAATTGGGGTGATGATCCAGCGCTGATGGAAACTGATTCAACTCTTCCTAATCAGCCAGCAGAATTACCGGAAATAAAGTTGTTTGGGAGATGGAGCTGTGATGATGTTCAAGTTTCAGATATGTCCCTTCAGGTATGTTTGTGAATCAACCAGATTAGGGCTGAAGAGGAGTTGAGATACACCACGGAAATCCTACCCATAAAGCAAATGTTTCTTAATCTTATATGCCACCTTTAAACTATGTTATCCATTACAAATAATATATCCCTTAATTATTCACATTTATTTATTCCAATATTTTACATTTCATTAAAAAGTAGAGGTTATGCAAGTGTGATCCTGATGTTCTGGTTTTATTTCTTTAGGATTATATTGCTGTCAAAGAGAAGAATGCCAAGTATTTGCCTCACTCTGCTGGTAGATATGCAGCAAAAAGGTTTCGTAAAGCACAGTGCCCCATTGTGGAACGACTGACAAATTCTCTTATGATGCATGGAAGAAACAATGGGAAGAAGCTCATGGCTGTCCGCATAGTCAAGCATGCTTTTGAGATCATTCACTTGCTGACTGCAGAAGTATGTGTTTTTTTTTTTCATTCAATATTTTTAAGATGGCAATTGTTCCAGATTATTTATATGTTGAGTGAAGTGAAAAGTGTTTAGTCATGCAGATTAGTTTAGAACTGTCATATGTATCACAGTGTTTAAAATGCTGAAAAGAGTATGCCGTGTCCTGTGGCAACTTTTTATAATATTGTAACAGTATTCGTGGCAACAAATTGGTAATTTCAATAACAGCTGCTGCTAACATGGTTGATAGGTGGTGTCCACCATGTCATTAATTTAGCAGCAGTGACCCTGAGAGTAGTTGTCTGTCACACTAAAGGGACAATATCACATGGTTTGACACTTTTGAATTTGTTTGAGACCTATAGAGTTATTACTTAAACAGAAATAATTAGTTATGTTTTGTGGCTTGCTTTGGTTTATCCACTTATTTAACTATCAAAATTTTCAAGAAGTTTGAGTTTTTGGAGCTGGACTAGTTTGGCACTCAACCCCACCCCTCCCTGTTGCCTCGTACGGCCGACAGCACTTGAGCATAGCAATAAGTTAAATTCTGAATGTAATATCACATAAAAGTGCACAGTGAATATAATACTGTAAGCATATCAGGATAAGATAAACAGCAAATTTATCGATTGCTTGGTTATCGAAAGAATCGTGTTACATGACAGAATTCTTTCGATGGCACGTGTGAACAGGAAAGGCATCACCCCATTGTAGAAACTTGAATAATAAATCACTGTTCTGTTGTACTTTTTCTGGTCATGCTCTTTCACTCACAAATTAACTGCCTCATCTTTTGTTTTTATTAAAAGTATCTGTGGCGCCATCAAGTGTCTTTTGTTTCTGTGGGCTGGGTTAGAGTTAGATGGGCTGTCTGATTCAAAGAACTAGCTCCTGTGGAGATAGTGATCAAATAGCAAGCAGCTGTTTGAATCTCTCACTCAGGAATCAGATCACTGGGACTGCGATCCCAGTGTTTGAATCACTCGCTCTCGGTTTAGATAGCTGGAACCGCAATTCCAGAGCTGCATAGTGTTTGAACTTTGAATCAGATTACGGGAACTATGATCCCAGAGCAGTTAGTGAGTGAATCAGAAACTTGAAAATATATGTTGTATACGTCAAATAATTAATATCAACAATCAATCACATTTTCTGTCTTTATTTTTATGTATCTAGAATCAAAAAACCAGAACAGTCCCATAAACGTATTATTGTATTTACAACATTTAATGTAGCTTTCGAATTTTTATCATATTTATCAAGTTGAAAGCATCATACAAAAAATTCTAAAGCTACATTAAATGTTATGATTCTACTTCATCATACAGTTTATTTGATCAACATGTATTTTATGTACGTTTAAATTAACAAGACTGCAAGTGTTTGGCTCACCATCATTTTCTTTCATAAGAAAGAATTAAATTATGATTTTTTTGCATGCTCCTTGCGTTGTAACACTTAAAGTGGAAAAATATTTTTGTTTTATTTGCCTCGCTGCTACAGTTGTGTAATGATCACTGACATGACAATTTCAATATAAGTTTATGTATGAATGTTCAGATCTTAACGTGTGTATGTATGTATTATCATTAAGCATAAATTTTACTCTGAAGGAAAATTATTTCTATTAAACCAAGAAATTGTAGACAGTTAAAATATATTATGTAGATGAAATATCTACAGGATTGTATGTTTCATGTTGCCACTGGCGGAATCATTGTTTAGAAGTATTACTTTTACACAATTTTTTCTTACAGAATCCATTGCAGATTTTAGTAACTGCAATTATTAACTCAGGACCTAGAGAAGATTCAACTCGTATTGGTCGAGCAGGGACAGTACGTAGACAAGCTGTGGACGTGTCTCCTTTGAGGCGTGTGAATCAGGTATTCTAACAGAACGTATTTTTTTTCTTACACCATCTTTCAATTTATTAATATAAGAAAATGTTTTAGGCAATTTGGCTTCTTTGTACGGGGGCTCGTGAAGCCGCATTCAGGAATATTAAAACCATTGCAGAGTGTGTTGCTGATGAATTAATTAATGCAGCAAAGGTAAGGATTCACTTATAAATGCCCTTTTTAGTTGCTTAGTGTCAGCCCATGTAATGTATTTCAAACACTAATTGTAGAGAAACACTTTCATTGTCTTCCATCACATAACATTGTAAGTTACATTTAGGTCTTAGTTTAACGCATTGAATCTTGTAAAGTGCACGAAAAGTCAAATTATTAAAGCAATTTTTGTACTGGTGTGGATTATAACTTTCCTACATTGTGTTGCCTATGTATTTCTGAAAAGTATTTTCTCACCTAAATTGTCAATATTATATTATTATAAAGAAAATATGTTAATGAAAGTATTATTTCATTTAACAATATAATACCATATGTGCTGTTCTTGTAAGAAACTTGCTTATTTTTATATCTTGTTTACGTGTACCTAAATTATTTTTTTGTTGTGTGTGTGGAATGTGTAAATATGTTCTTTGAACTATTAATTGTCATTCATTTCAATGTCATTACTGTATGCTATTTATATTTCAGGGTTCTTCAAATTCATATGCCATCAAGAAGAAGGACGAACTCGAACGTGTTGCAAAATCCAACCGTTAAAGTTGCAATTTGAAATAATAAATATTTCTTGTATAAATGACATGTGATTTCTTCTTTTTACCCTACTATTTATTCAGTTTAGATTTTATTTGCATAAGGAAGATATTTTATCTCAGTTCAATTCTTCATTGCATTGATTCTACAAAAAAAATAATTGGTTAATGTAACAAATATAAATTATTTAGCCTCATTATAGAGAAATCCCTTATGAGAATTGGTATTCATGTAAAATTAATCTTGAAAAATGTAGGTAAGTGTAACTTGTCCTGCAACGAGGACAGTAAAAAGTGCTCTTAAAATTGTTGACTTGCTTGAAGTGTACAGCAAGCACCATGTCAAGTACATCGTTGTTTAAATTTTTGAAGGCACCATCCCCATGCTAAAAATGTAGTCCAAAATAACATTGGGATTGTCATTCTTGCAGGTTTAGTAATGGGTTTGGAGTAAAGTAGAAGTAACTAGAGTTTGCACTATACAGCCAAATTGTGCGTGGGTGGTGCAGATCTGTAATGGGGAACTGGCCTGATGTCATAATGTTCACAGAATGAGGCTTATTCTGAAATTTTCAGCACTAACAACACAGCAATTTTGCATTCTCACTTGAAGTACAAATATACTTTTGTGGTGTGCTCTCTTAATTTGTTGGGTGCCAGAGTGGATGTCCTTTTAGTCATTTTGTAAAAGGGAGGGGAGTTAAATAATTCTTATTTAAGGTGTAAATAATATAGAAATTTATTTATAACAAATTTTGGCAGACTGATCCTACTCAATACATTTTGTTCTGCCACTGGCTATGAAATCTTGGTCCGGAAAAGTGATGGATTTACAATGTCTGCGTAATCACGAGAATGTTAAGGACTACCATGAGTGAAACTTTTCTGGTATTTCCCCTTTGCGATGTTGTGTCAGCTTGTCATGGACCCTGGCGGCTTCTGTCGTTTACCATCAAATGATGGCGACTGCTCACTTCGCTTTCATGCCCTTTAAATAATTTTGGGAAGTTGTGCTTCTTAAAGGCACAAAAACTTCACAACTTTCCATCGCCAGAGCATCTGTTTTGTTCTCCATCTAGGGTGTGTCCGAAGATTCAGAAGGCCCGGTGCCATAGGGAGTCCGCTCCTTGCATTGGCGATTCTGCAGGCCTGTCATTCACTTCCTCCAGATGTTCAACCCCGGGTCTGGACATTCCACATTGCAGTACTCTACAACTGATGATTAGTCATGCGATTCACTGTCTAAGTCTGTTTGACTTAATTGCACCTATACTTAATAACGCGCTACACTTTAAAAACTAGTTCCTTGGCTTGCTAATGCAGAACTTGTTAACTTTCCATTCTAAAGCATGTATTTGACACAACACTACTTGATTACAATGATCTAGTGGCTACTAGCTTGAGCCACTGACTTAAGCTAAATGGCTCTCTGAGGCACTAAACTAGACTGTCATTGTTTGTGTATATATATAACAGCATTGCTTATTAACTTTACTGGCTTCAGTAATTGAAATGTTCTGGCAAAAACTGCTGTATGTGATAAATTTCAAAAGAAATAGTATATTTTATATGGTGCAAGTTGTGATATAAGTAAACATTTCAACAGTTAGTAATTTTAAAATATCTGTTTTGAAAATGTCAATCTGCCTACTAATATTAGTGAACACAAAATTGTAAAACTTGGAAAAACAATTAATTCATAATTACCTGAACATGCATGGAAATTCAATTTTCAAAATTTATTTATGTATTTCAAGCCATGTTCATTTAAGAGAAAATTTAAACAATTCATCCACATTGTGCCCCGCAAGGCCATACCTCTACAAAGTGTTAATGTCCTGGACCTTAGAGGTAGCCAATTCATTCTGCTGAAAAAGTTAAACGCACCTACAACTGAATAAACAAAATTGGTCGCTCACCCTCGGCCCAAATAAGCACCCCACTCATATATCTGAGACTACAGGAGAGAGGGGTATTTGCTGATCACATTGTGACACTGCCATTCAGGTGGGGAAAATTCAGCTATGACTTGACTAAGTCTGACTCTGAGGCAGGAGGGGACGTAGTATTCCCTCCCTGACTCTCAAACCTACAAGCCAGCAGGTCTGGTTTGCATAGAGCCTCAATTTAATTCATAGTCAGTCACCAGTAGTCACTCCGATCTCAACTGCTTTTTCAATTTTATTTTGTGTGATGAGATTTTTTGACACTGAATAATTAATTATTACTATGAAGACGAGAAATGCAAATTTTAACCACCCTCCTTGGAGTGATACTCAAGTCCCACAGTTGGAGTCACTTTAACATCCAACTGGATCCGAACCAAGAGAGTACCCCACAGTTAGGTGTTGAGAAGATCCCCTCAGGTTACCCACCTGTACCCAGATAAGCTTTCCTGAGGGATTCGGTCAAACCAGTCACAGAGCACAAGTTCAGGGTCGTGGATATAACATTGATCTCATACTCTCTGGTTTCTTCAAGTTTTTCGCATGCCGAGGGAGCTGTATGTACTGGGGTCGAAGTCCTTGGGCATAATAGTTGTCTGTTGATCCCATTGGATCAATTGACCTACTGTCTCCTAAAACTGGTTGATACATGGAAAAGGGATATGTATAGTACAATTATCTTATAAAATGAAAAATTACTAACAGAATCAAGAAATTTATAAGGATGTAAATTTAAATGAGCAAGTCACACAAGAGAAGAGGGCAAAATGACAGTTTCACAATAGCAAATATCCAACCAGAGGGAGATTTAGCTGAGACTATCTAAATGCCCACACTACCCGATTTGGACACTTCAGTCGGAATAAGATGGCAGGGCCAGCCATTGAAATGTCACTGATCATCAGTTCCCCCTGGTTTGAAACCCAAGAGCAATTTATACATCCCATTCACTGGGAAAGGCCTCATAATTTAATATTTTTATTTATTAATGTGGGTTTTTAATGAACATTTGATTGCACCAATGTAATGTGAATCTTAACAGTTAATTTGGTATGCAACATCATATTTATAGAAATTATTTGTATATTTTAATATTTTTAGCAAATTTTAAATTATTGCAAGATTTAAAGACAACCCAGATATCTTAATTTTTAACAAGTTTCTAAGTTTGTACTGAATTTTTTCCAAATTTGCTACTGGGTAATTTAACAGCTAAATTATTAATTTCACCTTGAATCTTCAACTTAATTTTAATATTTTTTATTATCTTTAGATTATAATTTGAGAAAACTCTCAGCTTTGACTTCTACCAATCAAAATTTTAACCCTATGGCTACCCTAACCATAGTAGATTTTTAATAGTTTCTAGATTTTAATTCAATGAAATCATTTTACATGACACTTTAAAAAAAATTAATTTTGGTGAGGATCTTTCTTGTAAAATTAGCATTAAAGGAAAGTGTGTGGGGTAAGAACAGAAGAGGTAAGAAAATAATGGAAGAGGCTAAGTAGATTAGGGAGGTTGTGTTAGTTGTGTGGAAATGAAAAGGCTTGCACAGAATAAGTTAGCATATGTTGCACTGTTTGGCAAAACATGGCTAAAATCACTAGACTATAGTGAAACAGGGTCTTACAATACAGGTTCTAGATCTCTATTAAATACAATTCTGATTTATTTTGATTTAATTTATTCATATGTAAACTTGTACTTCAATAGATAATGAATGTTTATAACATTTATATTTTACAAATTATAATTTTATTTTCATTTTAACATCAGTATAATTCATACAAACCATATTATATATTATACACAACCAAAACTGCTACTTTTATATGTTCATTTGTAAGATTACCAGTCTGTGCTATATTGGAAGATTTATATTTATTCAGTGCAACAATTAATACTATAAATGCAATACTACTAGTAAATGCACACAATTATCACAGTTAATGGGTGTGTTCCAAAGAATATAGGCAATGAGAAATAGTATGGTGTGTGCAGCAGAAGAACAGTGAAGTATTAGCGGAGTATTATCATCAAGAAAGAACAGTTGGGGAGAAACTACTACCACTTTTAAAAATATTAATTATATTTTTACAAATGGTATGTCAAACATCACCAAGGTATTTACAAGCCTTTAACTTTGCTTCTTGTTGTACAACATATTCTGAACTGAACACAATATTCTTCTTGAATCAATATTTTCAAAATAGATTTTTGACTACCAAGTTGCCATAAAAAGTGAGCTTGTCTACCCCACCACAATT
The DNA here is from genome assembly GCA_034510155.1 of Eucriotettix oculatus. NCBI lineage: Eukaryota > Metazoa > Arthropoda > Insecta > Orthoptera > Tetrigidae > Eucriotettix > Eucriotettix oculatus. The sequence goes on from CM067377.1 coordinate 97,582,284, forward strand.
ATAGGGGAGTTCTCTCTCCAGCTATACAACAATGTGTGTTAATATTCACAAAATGTTAAGATTTCTCATATTCAAGATTGTGCAACACATAGTAATTTAGAAAATAGTGTGACAAGAAGGAAATCTATCAATATGGAATAGATACAGTGGAATTACTTAAACTTTTGGTTATCACCTTCAGCAATAATTCATTTGTAAATATCATCTCTGAATGCTTATTTACAGAATTTTTAATAATAGAATGACTATCACAAATCAATTTTCACCAAAGGAACAAAACCCTCAGTTGTCCAGGTTTTCATACACATGTATACAATATTATGTTGAATATTGTTCTTACACCTTTTAAATATATTGCCACATCTCAAGACCTGCAGTGATGGCAGAGCGGTAGCGAGCCGGACTGCAGATACGTAGACTCGGGTTCGAGTCCCAGTCGACGCAACCATTTTTATTTGTTTGATTTATTTACATTGTTTGCCTTTGGTTTCTAGTATTTTCTATTTCTAGAATGTTCTGCTTCTAGAATATTCCATGTATGTATAAATAGGACTGGATTCCAAATCGGAGTCAGTCTTAAGCAGTACGAGCTTTGTACAGCACTTTGCTGTTGATTAAACGCTTATAACCTCTACGTGTGTGTGTTATTGAATCTCACGATCCCTAGGAAACATGACAATATAAACAAATCTTTTATTTTGTTTGCAATACACCTTCTTAAAAATACAATACTTTTTCATGAAATTAGACACCTGAAAAAGTTTCAGAATCTCATATCTGACACGAACAGAGATGATATGGTTAAAATATGTCATAAATTAAACATTGCCATTGGAAAGCAGCCATAATTCCCTTTAATATTGAAGTCTACTACACCATTTACTTCCCCCTCAGTCCCTTCCCATAAAATTTCGAAACTATTTCTTGCAATATCATATGATTCAACAAACATCATGTTACTTTCATTTGCTGAAAATGTATAAATTTTTCCATTAATTAAACAAGCTCCAGATGGAACATTTTGGAATGAACCCAATGTTTCAAGTGAGCCATCACATTCCACACCTTGCGATGGTATTTCTGGAAAGAACCTCATTAGTTTTTGTGAGTAGGAACCTAAAATAGAAAAATGATTTCTTTAAAATTTTAGTAATAATTGAAAAATTGAACTAAGAAGCATAATTTTTCCAGATCATTTGATGTGAATAAAAAATTAATTTGAACTACTTTTTTCTCACTATATGAAACCTAAATAACTTACCAGTCAAGTAGATAGAATTCATATGAGACATAGCACAGTTAAAAGCAGTAACTGGAAAAGAAAATGATTTCACCGTGTGCCACGTATCACTTTCTATATGGTACATATATACATCAAAGCCAAAAACAAACATGTACCCTTTATGAACACAACAAGCCACTAAATTCATACTCATAGGAAGTGGAGAGCAACGAGTCCAGTCCTCTGCAACAAAATGTGATATTATGCAACAATACACTTGACATATATTTAAGAAGATTGACAATATAATAAAAATAAGGATATTATAAGAAGGTAGATGATGTATCTGTGACATTTATCTATATCAAAGATGGGATATTTTTCTCTCAATGACTCTCTTTGGTGGGTTCAGTTCAAGAATACTTTTTATGGGGACATTCATGTGGTTATAATGTGAAGTCTTGTATATAATGTAGTTTAGTGAAATAAAAGATGCAATTCCAGTTACAACAAAAGGGACTGGAGGCATCTGTAATAATAATGAATTTGTACAAAGAAAATGTGTTTTCTTAACATTTCTAGTAAGTTTGGATTTTCTACTACAGTTTGTGTGTCAATTCCAGTAATATGTGCAATCTTCTGACACCTATATTACACAATACAATAACTGACAAAATGTAATAATTCTTAAAATTAAAATTCAATTTTTAACACTTGGACATTTGTGCTCAAGTGCATATAATTTAGATACCGGTGTTTCGCTTTGACCTGTTGTTTGATGCCAATACCAGATTAAGATTCTTCTCAGTCCAAGCTCCAGGAAGGGGTTGTATCCCAGGGCAATAAATGACTACCAAGACATGATGTAAGGCCTGGAGCTTTTGAAATTAATGAATGGGGTGACTGTGGTGGAATGAACTTTTTCAATATAATGCATGGTGTGATTGGGGAAAGTGGTGACAAAATTTAATTGCAAATTAGTATGCGAGGCATTTTTGGATTAGTTATAACTTGTAAAATCATATGACTGACATGTAAATGCAGTAACTTGCTTTTGTTCAATTAACTAAACACATCTTAACCAATTAAATTGTCTACACTAACATAAGATGTGATGAGATTGATGATGATTGCAGGTGAAATAAAATGTGCTGCATCATTAATGACTACAATTTTTATATAGGTAAAGATAGTAATGCAGAAATAGTCATATTTCATTAAAAAATTCATTTCACCACGTAGAATTTTTTTCAGACCACTTACAGATAGTATACAGTTACAATTTTTTTTCTGTCTTCCTTTCCTATTGAAGTATTCTCATAAAAAATTTCATCAACATTGGTTGGTAAATAAGGAAGATATAATGTATTTTCTATGGAAAAACAAATTGCATTTCATCAGCCGATCGAAAAAAAAAACGCGATTTCAAAAACTTTAGCAGGCTGTAAAACAAAAACCATTTGTGATACAGCAGAAATATTTTACATCATTCCTGTTATCCATAAAAGGAACAAACATGCCAATCGTATTTTTTTTTGGTTGATTTGACATGGAATGACCTATTAATAGCCTGTATTCTTTTCTTATTCATCAGATTAGGAATAATGTCTCGCGTGCTGGATAGAACATTTTAGGGGGCGCATCTGCTACGTGGGCCATAGCTTGCCCATCAGTCATGAGCTATATGGATTCCTATCTATATTTAGGAAGAACTGCTGGTCCTCCTGAAATATACAATTGGAGAAATTCCCTAGAGAGGTAACATTTAGAGTTCTCGACAAGACACCTTGGAAGACGATAGATTAAACTCTCCAGTCTTCACCTTCATCGTCCATACATATCTTAACCAATAATCACAGTGGAACAGGAAGTGGAATTTTAATTTAGAATTAACCATTTAGCTTGTCAGCAGTTATTTTTCAATTAAACGAGATTTGTAAAAGGTCTCTGCTTGCCAATATTTTATCATTAATAATTATTATTAAAGGACACTGTATATTTTAATTCATCTTTTCATATTTAGTTTATATATTGTTATAAAAAACGCGGATTTTGTGGTATTGTGGCGTTAAGAGGCGCAGTTCGGCCAACAACACTGTCTAGTCGGCTGAAAGATGGTGATTCCCCGCGGGAGACTCCCGCCGAGTGTGTGTAAAAAATGAGGGCGGGGAACCCCGAAATTTTGTGAAATGAACTGGCCAGGAACCCCGGAATTTTGTAAGGGACCTGAGGCGGGGAGCCCCGGAGTTTTATGAAATAGACCTATGGCGGGGAATTCCCGTCGGAGGATTTAAAAAGGGGAGTCGATGGGTGGCTCGGGAGCATGTCAGAGGAGTTGAGGGGAGGAAAGACGTGGGCAGAGCAGATGAGCAGAAGTCAGACGAGTTGAGGAGAGGACGGACGAGAGCAAATGCTGTGAGAGGTGGGCAGAGACGTTAGATGTTTCGAGGAAGCAGATGAGTTGCGGATCTGGTTCCTACTACCTTCATCGATAAAAAATCCTGCAAGACGCCAGAGAGACACGGAAACATTCGTGAGGTGGATGTTTGTAGGCCCAGTAATTGTGGGTAAGTTATTAAAAAAGCTGTGAAACTTGCTCATTGCTCTGGTTAAAAAATATTTAATGATTGTTTTTTTTTCTATTTTCAGCTACTGCATACTCCATCTCTCGAGAGACCCAAAATCCCCTGAGATTAAGCCCATGTAATCACTTTAAATTAATAAATGAAAAATTTTAAAATTGATTATAATTTGTTGTTCTATTGATTAATTAATGTTTTATACCCTAAAAAGTATATTACAATATATATATTCAGGAAATGACATTGTCATGTTAATTAAAACAATTAATGGGGAAAGGACAGACAGATAGAAAGAAGGTGACTTACCCAAGGTTCAAAGATGGTAGACAGTTGTGAGGTTTAGAGGCTCTGCCCCCTTCATCAGAAAGTTAGGAAGACATTTCCAGTGATCGGATTAAGAAACTGTATTAAACTGTTTTTGGAAATTGAAGTTTCCTTTAGGAGAAACCTTGCCTTACAGTAATTAAAACACCAAAAATGAACCTAACGAATCAACCTACTATGTATTGTTATGCATGCTGAATGGTGCAGCCATCTAACAAGCAGAAAAAAACCCATTCTCCAGTAGTTTCCGCTTATGGGAAGTTCAACTGAATATACTTTCCCTTAGGTCCATAAGGACCCAGCTGGTTGCTAATTGGCAGTGTCTGGCTGTGGAAGCCAATCAGTGCTTAGTTGGCAGTCCTCATCTGCATCAGAAATATTGAACCTCGCCAGCATACACCTCATCCTATTGGTGGTTTTGCCTGCATAGGGAATGTAAGCAGAGTTGTTCATGTTGGCGGAAGATGAAGACCACGTGAAGATGTAATTCACTGACCAGACCCTATGAACCAAAGTCACAAGAACTGCATCTTTTGGACTGGGTGATGTAAGATGCTGGCATGTTAGTACTGGTCGGTATGGGTGGGATCCCTGGCTAGAAATTTGTAGCTTGGATAGTCCGATAGGTGCATCATCATCTTCTGGTAGTCGTTGGTTTTGAGGAACACTGTGACATTTCCTTTATCGGCTGGCAGGACACATATAGCCTATGGGGTTTCCTCAGTCATGTTTGACTTAGACCTGCAGATGGTTTGGCATACCTCCTGTCTAATATTTTGGGCAAACTCTGAGGGAGATTGTAGACAGCTGGTTTAGCTCCATACGCAGTGTTCTCCATAGAGCTAAGTTCAGTCATTTGGAGAGTGTAACTGGTGCCTGCGTCCAGTTACATGCCAAATATGTTGATTGTGACAAGTGGAGCACATGATGGAGACACATCCTTGGCAGATTTTGGTAGTCATTTGAATTTCTTCATTTATCTAACAGTGTTGTTCTCGGAGAACCTCTGAGTCTGGGCAGTAAGAGTATTGTCCACCAATTCCTAAATAATGTTAGATATTCTGCTGTCAGCTTGAGGTGGCCAGTGGTGTCAAGTTCATGGATGTGTTCTCTGGCCCGACCTAGAATCCTGCATGCCATTGGAGTCCAAATAGAGCACCATAGTTCTGTGAATTTATGAACCATGTCCTGATCTTGACATCACATCTGTACCTGAGAGGAAACCTAAGAACTGCTTCTGCAGTAACTACAGAGGGAAAGTCTGCATTCATTAAAGATGGTAATGATAGATAAATAAGTATAAAAATCAATTGAGACTTACTTGATTTCACATGGTACTTAATAACTGCTGCAGAAATAACTCTATGGCGACTAAAACCCCCAACTAGAAAGATATCATCATTAAATGTGCACACAGAATGGTGCCTCACAGGTGACTGCAAGCTAAAAATAGAAATAAAAGAAACTAAAATTTTTTAAACTCTAGCAGAGAGCAGAAGCAACATATTTATAATAGGCTGTAAATAAGCAAAGAACTACAATAAAATTTATGAAAAGCCCAATGAAGAAAAGGTGAGTCAATTCAGTGTTATTCGACTATAGCAATAAAAGTTTCATTTGACGGGACAAATTGTAAATGCCATTTGAACTCTGATTTTATTTGGGATATTGCTCAAGGTTATTGTGAATATCAAAGAGGAGTACTCATTATTAGAAGCAGCAAGGATAACTTTGAATCCCATCATTGGTATTGAATATTTAACTACTTCTGATGATACCACTCTAAAGGAGTCAGCAGCAATGATGGAAATGAAATTAGTAAAGACAAGAAATTGAAATCATAGTATAGACCTGAAATAGGTTTTGTTTTATACATTCTTTGTACAATATGTTGTTTGAAATAAAAAAATTCATTTAGGAGAAAATTGTAATTTGTTTCATTCCCCCCCCCCCCCTTTAACCCATTCAATTCGGATGAAGTGATGTTCACATAATTCAGAACTGCGTTTTTAAATTCGTTCACATGAATAAAGGACACTTATGTTAGCTTGAGGGTGACTTTCCTTCATTAGTTCACTTTCTATAAACATTTAAGTGTGGAAATACATTCATATATAGTTGAGAGCACAATGTATTTACATATGCGGCTTTTAAATCAAAGTTGATTGGGTTGAGAAAGGTGACCAAATAGGAATGTGTATGTCATACTTTGGTGCAGGAGTAAATACAGTACTTACAAACAAACTACAAAAGTAGAGTTTAAGAATGCAATCCAGCAAGAAGTAACAAATTTTTGTTAGTCTGATTGGTAATTTTAAAACTTATCTACCAATTTAAAAAAAAAGACATAACTGTATATTGAAACTGTCTAGTTTCAATTCATGCATTAAAAATTTCATTCAAAGCTTTCCATTGAAAACAAAGTATATAGTTTATAACTATGTAATATGAACAATTGTGTTATAAAATAAAATATGAGTATTTGGATTTATTGAACCATTAAATTAGTTGGAATTTTTAACAAGTCAATAAATGGCTGAATAATATTGTGTAATCTGTTCACAATTGAAGGGCTAGAGGAGTTTTTAGTCTAAAATAATTAAAAGATTATACCTAGTTTCAAACATCCACTCCTTTTTTAATAGATCATACTTCCATACTGACTTGTTCCAATTTCCATGTCCAAGCATGTATTCACCTCCAATTATATAGAATTCCATTCCTAAAAGAACACAAAACAATAGCAAAACATTACATAAATTGGAAAAATAACATATAGGATAAAAATCTACATATTGACTGCAATGAAATTGAATATGAATTGATTTATTTCGTAATGAATTTATATGGACTGGACTGACTGACAAAAATATATCTTCTGCAAAGATTTGCAATTATAGACTGGTATTTATCATATATTATTTTGCATGTTGCCATTATATTTATTTATTTTTTATACCTCCATACATTCAAAATGACTAACATGTGTTTAGTCTGTTACATTTCAAATGTCAATTTTCGATGACAAATAATAACCACACGTCTGCCACAAAATATTCCTTTCCTTAAAGTTAATAATACTTTTTTTTAGATATTTCATTAGAATATTTATATTTGACACTTTTCACAGATATCTACTACACATATTATCTATGGACCATAGTTCTCTTCCAACAAAGCACCAAGCAAACTGGACAATGATGACTGTGCCTAGCAATGAAACATAGACCAAGCATTCACTTCTGTGAATAGAAGTCTGAGAACCATTTTGAATTTATGTTATTATTTTATACTAGCTAGTTGCCAGGTGATGTTCAGGAATTCAATTACATTAACCTGCTACAGTTTTTCTTTCAACAGTAATTTATTGTTGAATAGAACATCTTATAACTCTCAGTATGTTCGTGCAATTCCAGGTGTATAACTCGGAAATTGATTGGTTTAACGATGCATCTTGTTCTTTCTACCAAATCATCCATTTAAAATAGGTTTAGAATTTATTGTATTAAAACTGCTAGGTTTAATGTAAGCAAACGGCATATATTTATATCGATGGGCCAAAAGTACTTTATGTAATAGCCATTTGTATTCTTCAATATGTAACGATTATAGAAGTATTACATAACACTAACCATCTTAAACAAAGAAATAAATATTAGGTACATATGTTAATATAATTTATGGAAATCTATAACTTACCATATGCAAGAGAAGTATTAAGTAACTAATTTGAAGTACTTCAATCAGCTTAAACTAAATAATGAACATTAAGTAATATAAATTAATTGTTATTATGGAAAACTTCCTTAACACAATGTCTCCAGCAAACCTCACATTGATACACAGAGTGAAAATTATTTCTCTACTAAAAATTGATAATGTTCAAATTTTTTAAAGAAATAATGTCACCAAATGAATAAATTCTACGTTACTCTGATAAATAACATAATGGTGCAAAACATTACAAAATGAGGACTACTTTATTTGATGCATTCACTCATAGTGTGTAAATGAAAATTGCAAAATTTTAAACCAACTTCTGTCATAGGTAGAGATTATAAAAAAACTTACCTCTATTAACAACTTGATATCCTATTGGTTCCATTTCACTCTCATTTATCTTAGATAAATGAAGAAATGGAACTGGCAATCTGGTTTTTTCATCAAAATATATTAAATATGGCCTTTTAACACTGTATGATAAACTCTGTTTATCTATTTTATGGCCAATAATACATGGGACAAGAGGTAACATTCTTGATGAAATATTTAACAAATTTAAAGCCAGTTGTAAATTCTGTTGATAAATACTGTTATTTACGTCATAATCTGTAGCTTCTGTCACACTATTTGGTTGATTTAGTGATTCATCTTCGGAAGGTCTTCTAATTTCACTGGTTACATTTTTTGGGCAAATACAACAACAAATGCTTGGGCACATCGAATGATTAGCTCTTTTACATTCATCAGCATCGGATTTATTGATCAAATGATCAGACTCAAAATCAGTTTCTATATATTCTGTTTTCAAGAAATTATCTTTTTCATTGTCACCCTGTTTCTCTTTTATCCTCATAATAATGTTTAATAGATTTTCATAGTCCAACATGCTCGGATATAAAATTATAGTTTTTATATCGGTCACATTAATATCTTTAAATCTGACACATTTCAATATTCTCTCAATATATTGACTTCTTTCTGGGATTTCTTGTACCCAGTTTATACCTGCTTCAAACACTTCAAATTCCCCATTGGAAGTATTCAACCAGTCATTTGATAAGTAATCTTCCAACTCTTCAATGCTAAGATTTAGAAAAGCTGACGTTTTCACAACAGATCTGAATTCCCATAAAGAAAATGTCTTTGCTTTTTTATGAAGTTCCGGTATATCAAGATCATAACTTATTCTCATAGTGTCAAAGCAAGAATTAACTGAGAGGGAATCACTAATAATATTTATGCACATTTGTTGAATGGTATCAAACTGCAACATACTAGAGGCCTGAAGAACAGCTGAAATGTTAGACTTCAATCTTTCTCTTGGAAAATCTTTTGTCTGCAGCATCATTAGTAGTATCTCCATAGCATCCGGATCCACATCCTAGAAAAAATAATTAACAAACAGATATTCCAACATAAACTATTATTGATTATATTATTTATAAATGAATCATTTACCTTTATTTCAATAACGTTTTTGCTTTTTTCGACGAAGTCATGTTTAAACATAGCTGCGAAATAAGGGCTGTTTCTTGACAGTTCATTTCGGCAGCATAAAATATTTTTGTTGCCAAATTTAAGAGTGACAGGCTCCATTCAAACAGTGTTGAATTTTATAATCAGCCGATTATGTGCATTGATGGCTACGGGTGAAACATAATTGTCGCATATTAAACTTCAAATTAATCATTTTAATTTTAATTCACACATACTTCCAATACATAAAATCCGGATACTTTGTATAAAAACAATTACGTATGATAAAAATAAAATTGAAATATTGTGAATATTACACATTTCGAAAATATCTCATTATACTTTGTTATAGGAAAACATACAAATTAAAGGAATGTTAAAAGTTCACTTATCACCAAGTATTTTAAATTATCGTGAAGCGATCGATTAAAATAGAATCGAAAATTTCATCGATTGATTATCAAAATACGGTAGATTCGATTATCCGCGGTAAAGCAAGAAACGGTATATTGATATACAATGTTAATTTTTTACGTGATGAACCAAAGCTTACCATTTGGTGATGCAGGGAATTCTCTTCTGTTATAAAGCTTCTGTAGTGCGGTCAATTGCAGCTGAACGGTTCTAGTGTAGATTTATAGATTAAATAGCAACTTTAACCACACTAACATCATAATGCCGTACTTTCGAAGAACCAGTCACAGTATGATTAAAAAAATGATACAACACAGAAGCGTAAATATTTTCCGACACAACTGAACTACTAAATTCCAACTATATTATTAACAACTAAAAAATACATTCAAGGACAAACAGGACCGTTCTCTTCTTTCAACAGAACTCTTGTTCTTCCCACTACAATAGATTGACAGTTGAGTTTGGTCTTCCGAGTTTTTACATCATTCCCTCGTAGGAACTCGTGTGTTAGGACGCCGGCAAGTAATTATTTTGCAACATGTTATACAAGGTTCATTTGCTAAAATATGAGACGGAAATAGAGGTTTATGTTTGGTTACTTTATTGATCGAGATTGTCATATAATCTTTAAAGAAACCTAAACCGTGTTCTTTTGTTCATTATAACATAGATTAATATTTTAGAGCTAGATACTTTTAATATTCGGACTCCAGAACATAACAATAAGTCGTCTGATAGTGGGATTAAGTCATTTCCAAACTTCAGTCTAGGAGAACGTTCTAGCATCAATTCCGTTTTACAGCTCTATTGAGGGATAGTGAATGTAGATTTTCCCGATGATTATAGAGTTCTCGAGTTTTAATCCGGGTTCTACCTTGTGAGGAACACAATGTTTCGACGGGTAGTTCCGTCATCATAATAGGGCAACTAATTTCAAGAACGTGTTTGTCATATTAATATTTGGTACGTGGTTGTCGCCATTCATTCTCCATCGTGCAGATTTGGGCTAACTTTACCACTATTATCTGTTTTAATTGAGGCGATAAGTTCCCCACTGTTTCGATCACGTAGGTTTCTAATTCTAACAGCCTCTTTAACCCTAATATGCCAGCCTTGTTGGTGGTCCATTTTCGTTTCAATTAATTTTTTACTAAGCCATGAGGACGTGTTCCGTTAATGCCCACTTGATGTGTTACTTCAGAAAAGTACATCCTCATGCTCCGAACAATCGTGCATTTTATATTTTGTAATGGATAATAACAGTCCGTTACACTATAACAATTTATGTAATGTTGATAAACACTGCTGGCACGTGCGTACAGAGTGAATCACGATTCGCCGAGTTAACGAGAGTGAGTAGTTTGATATCCTACTGTGTTACCAACTGTCGAGTGTGAAATTCCCAGTGCGAATGCAGTTACGCTCAGTTCATACGAGTTTGAATTTAATGTCATTCATAACATTTCCTCCCTCTTTAAAATTGTTCCTGTTATGGCTATGGTTAATATCTTAAGATGCATGGAAAGAACGAGACCCCTCGTGGTCTCGAGGAAGATTTAACAGATGCGTCGCATGGTGGGTTCCTCACTCTCTTCAGTTGGTTGCTTGTCTGCAAATGGCCTAATTTGGCCGATGTGGATCTTGATCTGTTTCCCTTGGTGGTTGATATCGTAGTGTAGTTCTCCATTGCGGTCTGCAATGGTACCAGGGAGACGCTTGTCCAGGTTCGGATTGCCGGATAGAAATTATACGAGCTGTCCTACTTGAAATGTGGAATGTCGAGTCCAATTCTGTTTTGTTTTTCGCAGATTCTAGTGCGGACATCTTCGGGTCTCACCAGGTTGAAACGTCTTCTCAATTCTCGACCTAGAAATAGCTGTGATGGGGATTGTCTTTATGGTACAGTGTGGCGTTTTTCTAAATTGACGAAGGAACTCGATCACGTTAGTTTGCAGAGTTCATTTGGTGGTCTCTGTAACAAGGCGGGCGTCTTTCTCCGTTTGGCCATTGGGTGATGGGTGATACAGAGCAGAGAGTTTGTGATACTTCACATCTCTGTTCTGCAGTGAACTGCCTACGGTTACCCGAGAAACTGTAGCAACTGGGGAGCCTGTTGCTGCTGCTGTCATGGACGTCGTCTATTTGATCCCGAACCACTTGCTGTAGGCGTCTACTACAACGAGGAACATGATGTCGGTTTCTAGGCCTAAGCAGTCAATGTGGATACGTTCCCGTAAGGCTATTGGAACGTCTCATGCTCATGCGAATGTAGGAGTGACTACAGGCCTCAGCATTTTCGTTGTGGGGCCCGATAGCTTTCCGGAGATGCCACTGGAAACACCCTGGTACCGTTTGATAGTGGTTTCCAGTTGCGTTTGTTGATTCAAGGTCAGCGGATTTAGCGGTTTAGGAGGATATACGTGGTGCACCGCTATTCGATCTCCGCACGATGGCTCTTCAAGCTAAAATGCCTTGATACATTCCCAGTCGAGGACCATTTCGTATTTGTAGTCAGTGGTGAAGTTTTCATATTATTCGCGAGTTTTAGGAGAGAGTATCTGTGTCGACGGGACTCACGAGGATTTTCAAAGCGTCGTTTAGTTTTGCGACCGTGTAATTTGTCCATACTACGCGTGCTCCTCTTTAGGAACCAATTGGCGGCGCGGTATGCTGGCATTAAAAACTATGGTGGTCGAGGCGGCGGTACTTGTGATGCAGACACATTGCCCGTCGCGCCTTGCGCGGCAGACCGTCTCATAGCACTCGCTATCATTTCGGAAAGATTTTTAAGGAGTTTCATTGACAAAACGAAAACAAATTATGCACTGATGAACTAACCCGCGGGGGTAGAACTTGCTCAATTGCGCGTGGTCTCGTTTAGGTTTTTTTGAAGTCAACTATCCCACATCTGACACCACTTTTATTATTTGCGGATGGAAAAATAATAGCACAGTCCGTTACACTATAACAATTTATGGAATGTTAGCAAACACTGGTAACACGTGTATACGGAGTGATTCACGAGTCGCTGAGTGCCATAGGCTCCAAAGAGTATCTTAATATTAAGATATACTTTGCTAGGCTTCAGCTAGTGAGTTTTTTAGCATGTTACTGTCTTACAAACTGTCGAGTGTGAATATAGTTACACTCAGTTCAGATGAATTTGAATTTAGTCTCATGCATTACAGTGCTAATATATTTCATTCAGCAGTTGCAGACAATATTCGTCGTTTGTTTTGAAGACGACGACATCTTCCTCCGACTTCATTGTATTTCTAATTATTGTTTGTTGCCTAGAAATGGTCTTCATCTTCTGTTTTTTGTAGGGACCCGCTAATTCTGAGGGCCGTGCTTTCAGCACATTGTAGGAGTGGAGGAGGTCTCCTCTGTGTTGCAGGCTTTCAGTTTCAAAGTTTTCATAATATCCAGCGTCGGGTAGAAAAAGTGGCTGAAGTTACATAGTTTTCATAAAGTACGAAGTGTATTTGTGCCTGGAGATGGAAACTATCGGCATTGAGATATACACACCAAATTATTATGACTATCCCCTCAATACAGTGTTGCTCTTAATACTGCCTGAATTCTTCTGGGCATGGATTCCATGAGATGTTGGTAGGTGGTATGAGGAATTTGAGACCATTCAATAATCATTTTTCTGAATTTATGTAAATAATAAATAAAAATAGGCTAAATATGTTAGAAAACAAATAAAATTAACGTTTAATTAACATAATTACGTTTCATCAAAATTTACATTTTTATGTATTAATTTGAGACCACATCTGTGAACTGCACTTTCCAATTTCTTAAGATTTAACGTTTGCATGTTTTCCAGGTGAATTATCTGTTGGAAAAGTTATCGTGTTTCTAACCAGGTAGAGTTTAACATACACGACGTTTCGTCAACATCTCTAAGTGAAGTGTCTGATCCGGGAGAAGCAATTGCCTCTAGCCTGGGACGGCCACATGGTGCAGGCCGCTTCAGGCCGAAGGGTAGTGAGGCTGTGCATGCATCACCAATCGGGTCATCCTGCACCTAAGTTTTGTCCAAGATTTGATGGTACTAAAACCTGTTCGCCCGTTCTCAATTAGATTGAGATCTGGTAATTATGCAGTCCAATGAAGCAAGGTAAAGTCTCCGTTATGCTCTTCGAACCTTCTGAAAACAATTCCAGGTTTATGACAAGGAGCAGTTCCCTGCTGAAAGTATCCTGGCAGAGTACACAAATAACATAAACCTAGGTTTGCAGGGGCGGAGATCTCCGACAGAACAAGAAAGGAGGATGTTGTCAGTAGCGTGTAAACATGTCAGTGTTGCACTGACAACTGCCAATACATCGATGACGCGTGTTCTGCCTCAGTTTTCGTTGAGCCGATGGACATTGCTAAAATATTACTAAAAATGCTTTCGCAGAATTTGTTAACGTGGAGGGTTGCATTAGACCTTTCTAAGGACAATACAACACTCACGTGAACATTGTGACAGACATGACTGGCGTACCCCTACCACCGCCTTGACACTGACCGCATTGCTTGGCAGTTGGTGGCAGAGATTATCCACTGTGAACAGCGTGGAAGAGATGATTGTAAACAGTGTTTTTACAAAAGTAACATATTACAAAATATACTATGCACTATATTATACAATTTTGTTATATTTCGGTTTCCATTGTTGAAATTTAACGGTTTGGTCGTAACCGCCGTAGGACGCTGTCCACAACGTGAAATTATCCACTTTTACATAAATGATGGCCATGTTAATCTGTTTTCTGTATTATTTAAATGAGAACTATCCTTCTATATAAAGGGGTTTTCAATTAGGGCAGAACTATGAGAAAATGGAATAAAACAAGCTGTATGTCAGGCATTAAAGATATATATTTTTATTTGAAAGTACTTTAAAATAAAATAATAATTTTGTTGATACCTCACACATAGCTTGATTTATTTAATTTCAAATTCGACCCAACCTTATCGAAAAACACTATATTTCAAGGAAATGATTCTGTTTCAAAATTATAATTGTTTTTGTAAATTTTTCTTTACCTGATAAAGTCTACAAATATGGTCTAAACGTCATATTAAATAATATAAAATTGCTGACAAATTGGCAGTATTGTTTATTTATTTATACTTGATTGCCAGATTGCTAATTTATTAAGTAGTGTGAATTTATGAACATGGAAGGAGAAAGCAGAAATAAGAGAATGCGGAAACTGTTGGCGTGTGTGGACTCGTGATCAGATGATGCTACGTGGTGAGCAGGAAGCCGATATGGTGAACACGGATATTATGCGTACGGTAAGCGGAAACGCGAGGGGGAAAAATACTATATAATATATACTATGCAACATCACAGTCTAACTTTCCATCCGCTCGACTTAGCCAGTTAAAAATAAATGGAGTACTATAAACACGTGTCAGAGTTGACTGCTCATTATGTAGTGATGGCAGCACTTCTGCACAGTGGTGATGGAACTCCAAATGACAAAGGTTTTATGTATCACAGTGGCAATAACTAACTGTAACTAACGCTGACTAGCAGACGCGATGCCTCTATAGTCGCGCAATTTCCATTTTCATCATCGGTATGTTTCGGTAACATTCGAAGAACAATCACGCGCCGTAATAAATCGGCGCGACTGCACGACAAAGCATGTATTGTTTTCCTTCCATAGACCAACAATTGTTTCAATTTCCGTGTATTGAGTTATTCATACAGGGCAGGAAGGGGGGACGGCGACCTACGAAAGATTGAGAACCGCTGCCGTAAGCACTTGCTGGAAGAGGGCTGTGCTTTCTGGAGAAACAGCTTCTTCAATATTTACAGAGTTCATCCATCGGTACCCGCGTTCTAATGGCCTCATTAGCTATGTCGCTGGTAGTATAACGACTTGTAGGACAGCACGTGAGTGAGGAATCAGACAAAAAGAGATGGTCCTCCAGGTTTGGGGTTAGGCATGGAGGTGACTGCCCCATCATGTAAAGACAGTACAGTTCTGGAAGCAAACAGCTTCTGATAGGTGATTTTTATTGTTGGTAACAAGGACCGAAATAAGGATTTGATTATGGTAACCAGGAATGTTAGATCAACTGTGTAATGGAGGATTTGAAAATTATGAAAGTAGGAGGAAACTAGCCAAATACTGTCGGGAAAAAAATAAGATATAATGATTACCAGAAACTTTAGCCGTGTAATAATATCACAAATATTATTGAAATAATAAATACTACAACCACCTACACGTTCACTTCGATTGTGTGGCATACGAGCCTAAATTTTTATCCTTTCTAATTTCTTGATATAAGTTTAAATAACTTCAGTCAAATATTAGTTTAAATTATTTTTTCCAAATAATATGCTCTTGTAATATTAATTTTACCGAACATTCAGATATTGTTACTAATTATTATTGAAATATTTGGTTTTGAACTTAAATGACAATTGTAGGTTTAGTATTTAATTAGTATTTCATTGCAGATTTTAAGAAAAAAATAGGAAGAAAATAATTGCTATCGAGGAGGAAGACGTTTTGAACAGTAATAAGACGCATCAGTTCAGACTACAGGCACGTGAGTACATAACCCTTGAAATGAGACCAGTTTGGAGTCTGTCTGCGTCTGAATGATCACTGAGTTGGTCTGTGTTGCTCTTCAACGCAACCAAACTTAGTTAAAGTCTGGGATAATGACTTTGGTGATAATACCATTTAATTTATTAGGGGCGGTGAGGTGGTTTCAAGTAAAATTAATGCAGAAACGACACAATTTTCGTTTCGAATACATTATTTTTGGAACCGCCGATATTAACAGTGTCACTACCGATGTATTTTGAGCCTAATTCCAATAGTTAACGGTCAAAGTGTGTCGGTGAAATGGAGCGCAGTGAAGTTTACT
Organism: Eucriotettix oculatus; assembly: GCA_034510155.1. Classification (NCBI taxonomy): domain Eukaryota; kingdom Metazoa; phylum Arthropoda; class Insecta; order Orthoptera; family Tetrigidae; genus Eucriotettix; species Eucriotettix oculatus. Next base: position 97,598,925 of record CM067377.1, read on the forward strand.
GTTATTCGTGTTGGAGTTAATTTTATATAAACGCATTTCAAATAAATTGACTCGTTTGATTAATGTTATGGTATTTCTTCAATGTGTCTCTCGCTTTTTAAGATAAACTTCAATTTTTCCCAGTTGTAAACTAAACGAATATTCTTAAATGTTACGTCAATCAATATCATTGCTCATCTATACCAATAAATAAAATTGAAGTGTCTGTCAGTCTGCCTCTCTGTCTGTATGTTTGAGTCGAATAAGCTCCGAAACGGCTCAACGGATTTCAATGAAAATATGAGGGTTGAAAAACTGGAGATTTAACTTAGAAATTCGTGCATATTACATATTATATACATACATATATATATATATATACATAATATCTTCGCATCCCCAAATTAGATGAGGGTTGCCTAAACTCTTAATCTATTTATGCTCCGAAACGGCTTAACGGATTTCAATGAAAATTTCAGGAATTAAAATCCATTTAATTGCAGTGCGAAAGCCTACTACGAGTTATAAGTCCTATTAGGCGTTCCTGTACCATTCATCCCACTTATTGTGTTATTATAAGCGTAATTTTGGCAGCATAATAGAGAGATATTCTCACTCCATCTATTGTTGCTGTAGGATTCGAGCCGTAATTAACCTATTGTTGGCAGAGAGCTAACTTCTTCGGGTCGTCTGTACGATGTATACGTTGTTTTTATTTGACGCCTTAAGTAAATTTTAATACTGAGTAAATGATCATTTTATTGGCTCCGAAGCGTATGATAGCGGAACCTGTTCAAAACCAACTGCGAGTTATAAGGTTTGCCCTGATGCGATAATAAATAAATGATACCTTACTTTTTATATATTCAATGAATTAAACTATCAAAATACTGTACCTGTTGTTTCGTTTTTAGGGCAAAATAAAAATAAATATTTCCGCGCGAACGAAATCGCGGGCATATCTAGTTGTTAATAGAAATCAGTGTGGCTCACGGTCGGCAGTAATATGGTCTGGAACATGTCACTTCACTGGTGTAAACTCATTCGTGAGGACCGCTATTACTCTCAAAATGATGATCTGAGTTGCTTTCAATCTGCTCAGTTTGTTGTGGATTTTATTTAAGACGAATTGTTTGTTTTATAGTTATGAATGCCAGTTTATCTTTCTTTAATTTTGTACTTTCATTATGTTTATTGACTTATTTTCTTGTTATTACTCCCCACTTATATTTATGTTATAGTTTATGTAATACCCGAAATGTGCCAACGAACAATTGTTAAAAAAAATATCGAAACCAGATTTATCACTTCTTATTTCATCAAAATTGCGTTAGTCGGACTTAATTTCATCGCAATTTATTCGTAATATTTACTTCCTACATTATTTTGAGTATGCATATGTATCCTAGTTTCTCAAACCTGAAAAGAAAATTATTTATTTTATGTAGGTTCGTAATGTCAAATAAAACTGAAGATGGTATGGCTGCTCTTATGGTAGCACTGGACGGCGAAACGTCAAAATGGCGGTAAAAAGACCTGTCGAAATGTAAGCGCCCGGATAATATTTAGCTTCCGAAAACATGGCAACTCAGAAACCCGTCGAATGGGTCTCTTCATTAATCACCCGCTTCGAAGAACAGGTACAGTAAAAACATTATGTTTAGTGTTAGTGACAGACCATTTTAAGAGCGGACAAAAATCAATAGTATGCAGACAGTTTTGTGAATGGGCTGGAATGACCGGATGCGGTGGAGGGGATAGACCAGGAGATGAATGAAAGATAATCGAGCGCAATTGTTTCATTAATTTCATTCCTATGCTCCATTCACAACATGCTAGAAACTCCATCTACTATTAGGGCAATTTTAAAATAATTTTTTAATCCTATTTCGTTGTCATTTCAGAAACTTGGACATTTTAATTAAAATATCCTTCATCAGCAGTGCCAATTTTTTCAATCTTGTGAAATGAAAGCTAATGTTAACGCTTATGTTTCTATATTCCCTTTTGACTCGCATGATAGGATATTATTATTTACTGTTAAATATTTTCAATCAGGAATAATTTTTTCTAAATTAACCAGAAACAATTTGTCGAATCACAGGATTGTTGGCTCTAGTCTTGAATGATGGAAATAAATTCGTTCCATTGTAACCTGTCCAATTCGAACGAAGTAATGTGCTTATTGTTGATGGCTTTTATAGGCCGTACATCACTAATGGAATGCTATTGAAACCCTGAAGTTTCGCAGCTTAATTTTTTTCTTTTAAATCAAATTGATTAAACTTAAATAATTGCAACCAACAATTGATGGTATGAATAAGCTTTGTGATACAAACGTAATTGTAAGAATACTTATAAATAATGAACCTAATGAACATAAGATTGTTGCCACTTTGAAATCAGTAAGTAGGTTCAGACAAGTTTTCCCATGTAAAACTTTGGTCCCAAGCCTTTTGGTCAGTCCTGAAAGCATGACCTGATTGAATTGTTCATTTTCTCTTTTGTTAATACTGTCCTTGTTTATATACTGATAGCAAAGCTTCCAAGTACCAGCTGTGCCAAATATTTTCAGTCTTCCCTTCTTCTTCCTTTCCTTTGTTCACTCAATGTATGTCTTAGCGCGTTCTTTAAAGAACATTCCTACCTTCTATATATCTATATTATCTCGCTATCTAATTGAATAATATGTGACCAAATCATGATGTAAATATAATACAGATAGATAGGGTGATTTCAATAACTGTTTAACACTCTATGTAGTGATGTGGGAGACAATGAGACAACAAATGTCAGGAAATGACATTGTCATGTTTATTAAAACAATTAATGGGGAAAGGACAGAGAGATAGAAAGAAGGTGACTTACCTGAGGTTCATAGATGGTAGACACCTTGTGAGGTTTAGAGAACTTGAATTTTCGGAGGCACCGCCCCCTTCATCAGAAAGTTAGGAAGACGTTTCCAGTGATCGGCTAGCCGACGACTGAGCAGCCAAAATTTACTGCTCTGCTAACTTAGGTCGTAAACAATTGACCCCACCAGGTCACCAACTTTCTCTCTCAATAAGGGTCTGGGAAGAGGCAAGGACTTGATGGGGGTTGGGGAGATGCATACTAACACCCCCATCTTGACACACATTCATTCAAACACATCCACCCTTAGAGGTGTCAATATTTAAATATTGATACACACTCTCATACATACATACATACAACCACCATTCAAACAAAAGGCAAGGTATACACACACACAGAAGGATTTATTGTATGCACACTTCCATTGGACTCGTGCTTTGGGGGGGGGGGGGGAGGCTGGAGGTAAAGAGTTATAGGATGTTGAGTCCAGGGCTTTGTCTTGACTGTAGGACATGCTGGAATGAAAGTTCCCACAGATGGAGTTCAGCTTCTGATAAGTCGGGAGGTAGGGCTTTGAGGGGGGTCAGTGTGAAGCACTGGTTGAAGTTGTTGGTGTTGTGGCTATGGGCATGGGCGGCTATGGGGAATTGAGTTTTGAGGAGTTTTACTGTGCTGCGGTGGTTGGCAATCCATTCTGACCGATGTAAAAGGCTGGGCAGAGTGTGCAGTTTATTTTGTAGATAGTGTGGGAGGACAGACAGGTTATGTTTTCCCTAATTTTGTAGGTAGTGCTGTTGGTGGGGCTCTGGAAGGTCGTGGTAGGTGGGAGTATTGGACAGACATTGCATCTGTTTCTTCCATACGGTCTGCAACCAATTGTGGGTGGGGGGTTGGGGGTGTGGGGTTTGTAGGGTCTGACCAGGATATTACGGAGGTTGGGTGGGGAAGTAGGTAGTGGTTAGGGGAAGACTATGTTCAGTATGATGGTTGGGGTTGGGACTGACTATTTGGGAGGTGGAGAGGGCACGGGTAATTTGCTTTTGGAGGAGGTCTGTGGGGTAATTTCTGTTCCGGAAGGCATTGAATATTCGGTCGGTGTAGGACGCTAGGCTGTCCAAAGTAGAGCATATGCGGGCTCCCCTAAGGGCAGGACTGTAGGGGAGGGATCGTTTGGTATGTTCAGGGTGGCAACTGGAAAAGTGGAGGTACTGAAGGGTGTTAGTTGGTTTTATGTGGACAGAGGTGGTAATGAGGCCTGAATTTAGTTGGATGTCCACACCGAGGAAGGTGATGTTGGTCGGGGAATAGTTCCAAGTGAACTTTGGTGGTAAATTTTGTCTTGGAAGGTGAAGAAGTTTCTGGTGAGGACAAACTGGGTCATGGATATCAAAAAGTGGGTGTTTGGGAGGGAACTGCGTGACAGGAAGTGTTCGAGTGCCGACAGGCCACTGGTGTTTGGGATATTGGTGTATAGGGAGACAACATCTACGGTAACCAGTAGTGTGTCCTGGGGGAGTGGTGTGGGTATATATATATATATATATATATATATATATATATATATATATGTGTATAAAGAGAGAAAAGAAAGGTGCTGGCTTAATTGAAGTTTAAAGATGGTAGTTACCATTGTACGTTGTAGGTACTTTTTGAATTGTCAAAGTCTACCATCCCTTTTGTCAGGATATAAGGAAATGCATTTATAAGCTTTGCCATCCTTCAGCTGGCCAAGTGCCTCAGCCATGCACTTCTCAGTATTCATGACAAGCGCATTAGAGCTCATGTCAGCTGGGAGGATGACAATACACTAAATTCCCTTTTAAGTTCACTTGGAACTACTTCCACAACAACATCACATTCCTGTATCTTGGTGTAAACATCAATTCTGGGTTAATCTCAGTCATCATAATCAACAATATCTTGTAGTACCTCCACTTTTCTAGTTACCATCCTAAACACACAAAACCTTCCCTCCCACACAGTCTAGTCCTCAGACAGTTGGTCATTGTACACCAACTACAGCTTCAATGCATTCCTTAACAGCCCACAGAACTCCTCCACAAATGAATAACCCAGGTCCTTTCCACTGTCCAAAAGTCAACCCCACCTTGGACTTACCTGGATTGTGTAAAGGTGAATTTTTCCTTGTCTGGCCTACACTGGACTGCAATACAATCCAGAAATAAAGAACACACTCCCCACCTGTCCAACATTGCCTTCAGGTGCCCACCCAACAACCACAATATATTGACTCTATTTTAACCCCCGGCCACCATCTCCCCCCCAAGAGGCTGCGAACCTTGTGGTAGAAACAGGAGTCATAAATTCCCTATACTTCCAAAATCCCACGAAGAAGACTACCTATGAAATTAAAGAAGACATAACCCTCCTTCTCCCAAGCAATCAACAGAATCAATCATCTGCACAAAGAGATACCTTCCCAAACCAACACAGCATAGCCAAACTTTCAAAAACCCAATTCCTCATTAAAATTTCAACCAGTGCTTCACACTTACCCTCCTCAAACCCTTAACCTCCAATTCTTCAAAAGCTGAGCTCAATCTACGGGAACTCTCTTTCCAGCACGTCTTACAGGCCAGACCCATCCCTGGACTCAACATCACCACCTTTCTATCTCTCTTTCATGCCCTTATTAATTATATGTATATATTATTCAAGGTATTAATTTTATGGAATGTTTCAGTTGCCATGTCGAACTGGGCCACAGACTACACATTCTCGTATAAATGAAGAACAGAATAAAAAATGTTTAATTCAGATCAGTAGATATCGCTTTTCGCTGGTTATATCGGGGCTGACGAAAATACTACAACGTGTAAATGAAATGGTTAGTTTATTCTAGCGATTTTTTATTATATTGAACTGATCTCTTTTATCTGTATTTAGCAGACTATCAATACATTATAATAACTTATTTTCATTATTTCCAGTTCCCATCTACAATGGGAGGTCCTAGGCCTCATGGGCCAGATATTGAAAGAAATTGTTATGAATCTTTGCTCATAGTTTTAGATACCCTTGAAAAGTGCCTAAGTAACCAACCAAAAGATACTGCTAAATTTGATGAAGCAATGAACGTAAAACTGCTGTTAAGAGAGATTTGTCCATTTATTGGTAATATTACTCAATATAAATATATGGATAGATTTTATTCTTGCAATAAAATTTAGCAGACTTGTGATGTATGAAAGATGCAAGTGAATAATTTTTTTCCCTTTCTTTCAGATGTCCCCAATGATAACCCTAATGTTTTACAATTGAAAAACCTAGCTTCTAAAGTATTATTTGCTTTAAGTCTGAATTTTTTTAATGCTGTGTTTAACAGAATATCAGCAAGGTAAGTCAAATTAACTTTTATTTATTTTGGATTTCTTCATTATATTTATATAGTTTTATTAAAATTAATAAACACATAATATAATACCAATGATTGATAAATTAAAGTTCAGTATTTAGTTATTAATTAACATGTAAACTAAAAGTAATATAAGAAAGGCTGTTATAATTACATCGTCAAAATAATGAAAACAATTGGCATGCCAAATTAACCTGACAATGTCATTTTCTGATGCAGATATATATATATATATAAAACAGAGAGATAGAAAGAAGATGACTTACCTGAGGTTCATAGATGGTAGACACCTTGTGAGGTTTAGAGAACTTGTATTTTCGGAGGCACCGCCCCCTTCATCAGAAAGTTAGGAAGACATTTCCAGTGATCGGCTAGCCGACGACTCGTCGGCTAGCCGAGTCGTCGGCTAGCCGATCACTGGAAATGTCTTCCTAACTTTCTGATGAAGGGGGCGGTGCCTCCGAAAATTCAAGTTCTCTAAACCTCACAAGGTGTCTACCATCTATGAACCTCAGGTAAGTCATCTTCTTTCTATCTCTCTGTCCTTTCCCCATTATATATAAATATATATATGGGATAAGTGACGAAGTCACACATTTGATAATTGGATAGAAAAAAAGATAGAAATATTTGGGAGAAAGGCAGGAAATTCGCTCTTTGAATCATATGTATGGCATGGAATCATGCACAAGGAAATACATATGTCAAGTGTAGAAGGGAATGGAAGAAGGAAGAAAGACTGAAAAAATTCGATGTGGCCAGGACTTGAACCTGGGTGCACGAAACAACAGTGCATCACCCCTAGAGCCGGGGCGAGCATCTATCCACTCCGCCACCACATCGAGTACGACCAACCGAACATTTTCAGTCTATATATTAGAGTTTCAAGTTAGGATGGATAGAGAAGAGGGATGGAAGAATTAGGAGCATCCGTTAAGGATAAATTAAATATATATGGGATAAGTGATGAAGTCACGCATTTGATAATTGGTAAGTCACCTACTTTCTATCTCTCTTTCCTTTTCTTATTATTGTTTTAACATGACAATGTCATTTCCTGGTGCATATATATAAATTGAATTTTCGGAGGCACCACCCCCTTCATCAGAAAGTTAAGAAGACATTTCCTGTGATCGGCTAGCTGATATATATATATATATATATATATATAACAGCTGTTCTTCTCTGGAAATGCTTTCCTATCCATCTGATTAAAATTGATTCGAAAATTCAAGAATTTCAATTGTGCCTGCCATCTGCAAACTGCAAGTAAGTCACCAACTTTCTGTCTCTCTTTCCTGTTATTATTCGTTGTTTTAATCATTCTAACAATGCCATTTTCTGACTTGTGTATATATGACTATAGTATGGAATTTCATAACTTGTTTGTTGATTATTTTATTCAATAGGGCTAAAATAATTCAATGCCTAATGTCATATGAAATACCGTCTAAATGAATTGTAATTGCTTTAACATTGATGAATAAATGAGCAAGAGGTATGGTAAATAACAATTTAGTGAGTGCTAATAGCACAAGGTTATCCTCCCTCTATCTGCAACTCTTTTCAGTATAATTATTGATGCAGTCATAAATGGATCAAAGAGCATGTATCTCAATGCAGTGTTCAGCTTAGGCAGTTGGTTTACTAACAATTGCAACTACTTAGAGCACTATTAAAGAAAATGGCTCAAGGATCACAGTACTCTTTTTGACTTAGTTATTAATGATGAAAAAATATATATTTTTTTAAATATTTTACACAATAGAAGAAAGGTTACTACATGAGAATAAAGCATATATAGCCAATAAAAATTAAAGTAAAGTTATATCATCTGCAGGTGGAAAATAAACAATATTACTAGTATTTGTAGAGAATATACCAAGAAGAACATATAGGCCCACTAGTGAAACCGATGACACACATAGAATGTAGAATAATGAATAACTTGACAGAATAATTGAACATGAAAATGCTACAAACTTCATAAAATTTCGGAGTTTAAATTAAATTGGTCATGCATATAGGATGAAAAACACCAGTGGTCACTTGAAAGAAAGGAAAACCAAAATACAGAAGGGTGGATAATGTACAAGAAGATTTAATACTTTACAAAATTAAAACTGATGGGGTTGTACTTACAATAGATGGAGGTGGAGGACAATTGTTAATGAGGTTAAAACATTTTCATATGGTGTAGTGCCTGGGGAAGAGGAAGAAAATAATGCTAAAATGATTATTTAACTGGATGGGAAAGAGGGATAGAGAGAGGTTGACCTACCTTAGATCGATAGTAGGCATAACAAGTAAAGATGTGACATTAAAATAATTATAGCAACAGATATGGAAAGAAAATAGAAAGATGGTGGATTACCTGAAATTGAAGGTCTGCATAATCATTTAGTATAAGATAAAATTTCTCAAATTTCCTTCTTCAGAACATAAGGAGACACATTCTTAGTGCTGTCATCTGGCAGTGGGAATGTGTCTCTTTTTCTCACGAAGGAGGAGGTTGATACCTCTGAAACTGGAGAAACTATACTTTATCTACACTTTGAGCTACTTGATATTTCTTTCCATATGCTTTATGTGTGCTAGTATGTTTAATTTTTATATTCTATTCTCCATTGTAGATTGCAAGAATTAAGTGCCTGCAGTGAGGAAAATCCTGATTACAGTGATATTGAACTTATCCAACACATCAATGTTGATGTGCTTAGGCTCACAAAGCTTCTTAGTGGTGTGTATTTATATTTATATTCTAAAAGTTTATTCTACGTGTACATTCAAATAATAAATATGTTTACTCGAATGTGAATCATGCTTTGTACAATAATTTATGGTCAAAATGATCCTGATTCTCTTAGAAACTTCATTACTTAGCTTTTATTAGTATTTAATTTAGATTTCATATTTCTTAAATTTATTTTCTATATCTAATTCAAAATAATGTATTTTTATAATTGCAGAAGCTATACAAAAATTCAGGTTACTAAAAAAGTCTGCTCACCTTGTACTAATGACATCACTGGAGAAGGCTATTTGGAATTGGATGGATACATATCCAAATGAGTTTGCAGATTTGCAGGTATATATGTGCACAAGTATATGTTGTTGTTGTAGTATTCAGGCATAAGATTGGACTGATGCAACCCTCCATGCTAACCTATTATGCACAAGCCTTTTGATTTCTACACAACTATCGCATCGCATATCTTCCCTAATCTGCTTAATGTATTCCGTCATTTGCCTCCCTCTTATGTTCTTACACTACACACTTCCCTCTGATGCTAATTTTACAAGACCCTCGTGTCTCAGAATGTGGCATATTAATATATCCTTTCTCTTGGTCAAAGTCCACCAAATTGTTCACTCTTCCCCTATTCTGTTTAGAATTTCCTCATTCATTACTGGATGACCAGGAATGAAGCTGCAGTCTCCATTCAATGGACCGCTCTCCCGGTGATGCACACTCCACCCATCTGATTTTCAGCATTTTTATATAGCATCACATTTCAAAAGCTTCTATTCCTTTCCTTTCCTTTCTGTAACTCCTACTGTCCACTTTTGCACCGATATAATGCCACACTCCATATGAACATTTTTAGAAATGATTGCCTTATATTTACACTTATATTAGCTGTAAGTAAATTACTCTTTTTTTGTGAAAGCCTTTCTTGCCTGTACTTCCTACTCTTTATGCATTCTATACTTCTACTATCCCTAGTTATTATGCTGCCCAAGTAGCAGAATTCCTTAACTTCCTTCAAAATATCTGTTCCCAATCTAACACCCTTTTTTATTCCTTTATTTCCCACACTACAGTTCATTTACCTTGGTTTTCCCTCTATTAACCATGATGTTGAACTCTTGCTTCAGGACAACGATCATGACATTTATTATAGTTTCCAAGTCTACTTATGACTCCCCTAATACTACAATATCATCAGAAAACCTTGGGATTTTTATTTCTTCTCCTTGCAGTATGATGCCTTTTCCATATTCCTTTTTAACTTTCTTCGTTGCCTCTTCTATGTAGTTAAATAGCATGGATGACAGACTGCATCCTTTCTTGATATCTGCTTTCTTTTCTTGCCCTTCAATTCTAACTGCCGACTGCCTTCCATGAAGGTTACAGATAACTCTTCTTTCTCAATATTTTATTCTTGTTCTGTTAAAAATGCTTAGTTGGTAGAGCATGCGGCTGGATATTGCAAGGTCCTGGGTCCAATTCCCTGGTCCGGTTGACATTTTTCCATTCTTGTCTTTCTTCCAAAAATTAACTTTACTGGGCTTCAATTGAGCATTAGTTTAGAATGCTTAGTAGTGTGTTCTAGTTTATATTATCTAAGGCTTTTTTTTTTAAATCTACAAATGTCGTGAATGTAGGCCTGTTTTTTCTTTATTCTGTCTTCTAAAATCAGACTCAGAGTTTCTATTGCTTCTCTTGTCTCTACATTCTTCCTAAAACCAAACTGATCTCCTAACTCTAATTGGGTTCGATTCCCTTGTCTGGTTGACATTTTTCCATTCATGTCTTTCTTCCAAAATTAACTACATCTAACTTTAACCTTTCCATTTTAAATTCACTAACCTACTAGCATGGTTTAAACTTCAGACATTTCATGCTCTGATTTGTAGAACGTCACTCCTTGTCTTCCTTCCTGGAGATCTGAATTGAGGACTATTTTATGTATGGAATATTTTACCTGAGAGACTGCCATCATAACATTATGCATTTAATGTTGCTTTCAGCCATGCAACAGTAACACAACAACTAAAGCTGTTCCAGCCAATATTGTGTTTTTCCAACATAGAACCATTCTTGGATCATTATTCTTGTGCCTCAAGCCAATAAAAATGAGGCATGTTTCCCAAATGCAGTTCCGTGGTGAGCCACCCGCCTGATTCGATTCTCAGAGTCAGCTCTGGGGTGAGCAACTTGTGTCATTGGGTTGAAATAAGATTCAACTCAGGTTCTGAATCAAAAAACGTTATGAGCAGCACTCTCAAGAGCTAATAAACAATAACATTCGTAATAAATTTTGAAATTGAAAGGCTATATCTGTCTATATCAGATAATATGGTAAATGTTTAATTATTGCTGACATAATCATGATAAACTTAATTTTGATTTGTTATTCTTACAACTTCTCTCCATCCATAGTTAACATATCATTTCCAGCTTTTTTTTGTTCCATTCGATGTGTACATATTTTTGTTTTACCTCTTGAATAATATTTTTATGATTTCAAATTACCAACTTGCTCCTATATATATAAAAAAGCATGGATCATCTTGTGTGGTGAGATGAGAGAAAAAAATCCTAATCTTTATCTTTTGGCGTTAAAAAGACTTAGTTTTCCCATGACATCGGTTTCTTGTGAAAGTATTTTTTCTAACGCCGGGCAAATCATGACTGGAAACAATAGCCGGCTCATTTCCCAAAAACTTTCCCAAATGCTGTTTGTAAATAGCAGTATTAATTTTGTAAAAAGGTCATAGAAATAAATTTATAATTTTTTATAAATTAATAACGTAAATATTACATATTTTGTTCTACTGTTTTTGTGTGTATTCATACCCCACCACCCTTTCTTACTCAAGTTATTAATGCTCAATCTTGATAAAAGACTTGGATGTAATTTGGAGAGCCAAAGAATCGTTTAAAAGAATTGATTAGTAGCAATGAGTGAATGGACTCTGAAAGACACGGCAAAAAAAATCAATCTGCCCATCACTAGCTCAGAGCCCTCGAGGAAAGTTTCACAACCCTATTACTCATGTTGGGAGGGTTGGCATTCTAATTCCTTTCCAAACCTGGTTTCCTGAAACATCTCCCTCTTCCATCATTTCTTCCAAATATTGCCTGGTCAATACCTTCCACTTGCCTAAACCCCCATACTGATGGGTTGTTAAGCAAAAAAGGTATAAAATATGGATACTGGAGGTGGACAAAGGAAACAAGAAACAATTCAGAGTCAATTCTTATTAAAGAACCGTTCTCTAAAATGACTTAATAAAAAGTTTTGCAGCTCACTGTTAGATTTGTACAGTTGTGAGTGAGTTATTTAAGTTGTAGAGATGTGAGCAAGTTGGTTGAGTATTTGATGAACCACCTGCCTGAGTTGACTCCGGGGTGAGTCTCCCACCTGAGTCGGCTCCTGGGGAAGCTACTTGAGTCTTTAGGTTGAAGAAGATTTGACTCGGGTTCTGAATCAAAAATATTATGAGCAGCACTTTCCCAAGAACTAATAAATAATAATACTCCTTATAAAATTTGAAGTTATAATTTTAGCCCATTTTAAAACAGACAGTATAGCAAAGTCTTAATTATTGCCAAAAATGTAATTTTGATGTGCTATTATTATGACTTCTCTTTCTCCATACTATTCCCAGCATTTTCTTTTTGGCCTTTCAATGTGTACATAGTTTTGTCCTATCTCTTGAATTATGTTCTGTAATCATTAGCACACTGGTGGGTTGAGAAAAACATTTCCTAATCTTTATTATTTAGTGTTAAAAGACTTTGTATTCATGCAATATTGGTCCCTTGCGAATGTATATTTTCCAAAGCCAGGCTGATCATGATAGACGAAAGGAGTCGATGCATTTCTCAAAAACTTTCCTAAATGCTTAATGTAAAATGACATTATAAATATTACATATTATGTTCTATATATTTTGTGTGCATTCGTATCCGCCCCTCTTCTTACTCTAGTTATTAATGCTCAAGCTTGTTAAAAGAATTGGATGGGATTTGGAGAGCTGAACAAAATCGACTCTGACCGACTCAACAAAAGAATCGATCTGCCCATCACTAATGGCTATTGACTAATTGGAATTTTTTAAAATTTGAATAAGTTTTGTTGTTAATTAACTTTGTTATCTGTTAAGAAAATGTTTGCATTATTTCCCATTGTCTAGAATTTATTGCTATTTGCAGAAAAAACCAAATGACGAACTATCAAAATGTTGTGAGGGATTATTTGATATACTTGACAGTTTTGCTGATAACAAAAAAGGACGTGCAGCAATGTGGCCATTGCAAATAATGTTGCTCATCTTATCTCCAGTATGTATGAAAATACTTTTTCTCTGGAAGTGTTTTTATATTTGTAAATACTTATTTCATTTTCATGAGTAACAAATATTGCTTCCATGTTATAGAAAGTCCTAGAAGAAATAGTTAATGCTGATTCTGGTGCACCGTGTTCTCCTCGCCATTCAAAAAAGAAACAGTTTGTAGATTCTGTAAAACGAGCTGTTGGTCCTCATGGTACTAGCAAACAGTTGACAGAGGCAGCTGCAGTAACATGTGTCAAATTATGTAAAGCTTCAACCTACATAAATAACTTGGATTCCAACAATGTAGCATTTACGCTTGTGCAATCTGTGATTAATGATCTAAAGGTTGGCATCTTACTCTTTGAAATCATTATTCTATATTTTTTAAAATTTCGTTTAGTAGGGTGTAATGAAAACAAGTGTTTCTTTGTATACTTGCCTTTAAATGTATTTTAGGTGTTTTCTTTTCACTAAAATTCCTGCTATTCTGTATTGTGATAGGTATACCGCTATTTATTAATGAGTGCCATCATTTTTAGCTTTAAAAATTATAAAATGTGTTGGACAAGAAATTTTTATTATAATAAAAGTTTAAGTAATGAATCCAGCAAAAGGTTGTTTTTTGGCTGAATGACTATGAACACTCTTGACATATCTTGCTGAATTAGCTGGACTGACTGTTTACCAGAATTTAGTATTGCAATGTTTGCTGTAGTATATTGTCATTTAATGGAAGCATGGAAAACCAAATTTTGTCTTCTATGAAGTTACAACAGAAAGTTCTTCATAAAGTCACATTAATGTTAATTTAAATGAGAAACGAAGAAATTATCTCATGAATATAAAACTGCAACAAGTTTCTTTTTTACTTCAGAATGTACTTGGAACTTTCTAAAATACATTAAAAGATTTACTTTTTAACAAATAGGGGTTTATCTGTGGAATACTAGTTTAAATAAATGGCTGATAATATGCGACACTCAAGTTGAGCAATTTGCAGAACACTTTAACCAAATATTTGTCATCACAAATTAAGATAAGCTTCATAATTGCTGTACAAAGAAAACAAAATTTAGTTAAGGATGTGTTTTTGGAAAATAAATAAATTGACTATTGATAACACAGCGACAAAAGTATTTATTGCTCTTTATTTTGCAAATTTCCTGTAGAGAAAATCAGTGATAATCTGCTTAAATATGATTTTAGAAGCATAATTCTTTGAACCATCAGAATTCAGCAAAGTCACATTATTTTAATATTTCTGTAAATGTGTATGATTTTATTTCTCTGATTGCAGGTTTTGAATATTATGAAAAAGTAAAACCTTTTATATAGTGTTATTTTCAAAGTTCTGTATATATATATATATAAATCTAAAATAAAATCTTTATTTTTCCACAGCTTTTGTTATTCAATCCAGGAAAGCCATTTTCTCGGGGTCAAAATTACGTGATTCATGACATTGATCTAATGATTGATTGCTTTGTATCATGTTTTCGGATTAAGCCACATAACAACGAAGCTCTAAAAGTCTGCCTGAATCCAAACTTTCCTTCTACTTATCATTTTGTTCTGGTCAGCTCTTTATACAGGTAAATTGTTATGTAATTTATCACTGTTTGGCACAAATAACACATTATTATTATAAATTATGAAACATTATTTATTGTCATGTTTTATTTGGTAGAAATTTTAAGAATAAAAAATTTATTGTCCAGAAGTACCAGCCAAAAAGGATGAGTTATATTGAGTTTCGTATCATTAGATGCCCCCCTTTGAGAAGAACATTTTTAATTCAAATTTTTTTTAATCCGATGTGTGGTCAATTAATAGGGAAAGGACAGAGATAGAGAGAAGGTGACTTACCTGAGGTTCATAGATGGTAGACACCTTGTGAGGTTTAGAGTACCTTGCTATTTGTTTGAATGATGGTTGTATGTATGAGTGTGTGTGTGTCAATATTTAAATATTGACACCTTTGAGCATGGATGTGTTTGAATGAGTGTGTGTCAAGATGGGGGTGTTAGTATGCATCTCACCAACCCCCATCAAGTCCTTGCCTCTTCCCAGACCCTCATTGAGAGAGAAAGTTGGTGACCTGGTGGGGTCAATTGTTTACAACCTAAGTTAGCAGCACAGCAAATTTTGGCTGCTCAGTCATCGGCTAGCCGATCACTGGAAATGTCTTCCTAACTTTCTGATGAAGGGGGCGGTGCCTCCGAAAATTCAAGTACTCTAAACCTCACAAGGTGTCTACCATCTATGAACCTAATGTAAGTCACCTTCTTTCTATCTCTGTCCTTTCCCTATTAATTGTTTTAATATATATAGCTAAATGTCAGGTCGACTGATATGTCATTGCCAATATATGTAATAATTTTATTTTTAGAAAGAAAAGTTTCAAATGATCCACATTTCTCATCTTTGGAGTTATTATTGCACATATTGTCTTACAATTATATAGTATTGTGTTAGGAGAATCCTTTTGTTTTCATTTAACAAACGTTTGACTTACTTATGTTTTCATAATCTGTTTACGAAGATAGTCTATTTGAGTCTTCAAATTGATTGTTTGGCCCCTAAAATATATTTGTTGGAATTTCTTCTGCGTTATTTATTTCAGTTCATTGAATGTAGTTACTGATTGGATTGAGCTCCATCTTGTTTTTTAGCTCTTACTTTTTTGGAACTCCTGAGGAAGTCAAAAAAGTTTTCGAGAAACTGTGTGTAATGTTTATTTTTATCACTTCACTTTGTCTGTTTAATGGCTACTTCATTATTATTCATTATTTAATTTTCATTTATGTATTCTTTTGTAATGTTAAATATTCAAGTTATAGTTATATTAATGTGTAATATACATGCATTTCTACCATTCATTTTACCTTCATTTTTACTAGGTAATACTCTAGTAGTGTGTGTTCTTTTTTAAGGCAGTAGTTTGCCCACAGACATGCCAGTGGTAATGACAAATGATCTGAGATTTCATTGTGAATTTTGTGTGTTTATGCACAGTTTTTTTTCCAACTGCTTTCTCAAATTTTAGTTTTCCTTTTTTTTCTGTATTTTGTAATTTGTAGCATTTTATTTCATCTTATGAAGTCAACTTTTAATATGAGTAACGCTTGATATGTATTAAATATAGTACATGCATTTGAAATTTACATAACAGTATAACTGAATTTAAAACTTTTGTAGGTGAATTATTCTTTGCACTGCATGTAGTTCAGGGAGTTTTTGTATTTGGGAAGTAGTTCTTTATTGTCTGTGTGTTTCAAATGACCTTCTTATGGGTGTCATAATATTTCTTTTGATGTAGGATTATAACACAGCCACGTTTGTCATGGTGGCCACAGATAGATTTAGTGTACAGCAAATCTTCAGAACTGAGGTCCATGTTTACTGATACACTCAACAAAGTTACACAGGGTTACATATCTCATACTCCTCTGCGGATGATAACTGTACGTACACAAAGTATAGTACTAAAAAATATGGATTTGCAATTTTTCTCATAATTTTAATTTTATAGTCACTCACTCTGAAAGGCAAGGATCCTACTGCAAAGTTCAAAGAACGAGGAGAAGAAAGTCCTGGATATAAAAACTTATTGCTATGGATGGTGCGTTTGATACATGCAGATCCTATGTTGATGCTTAATGTAAGTATGACTATATTATACAATTAAATCCATAGCTGAACAATATATTGTTTAAGCTATGTATAAATAATGAAGATTTATCACTATTTTATAGTTTATTGGTTGCAAATCAAAAATTATAATTAAGTCCACTATGTTGTAAGGTCTCCTAGATTTTGTCTTTCTGCTTGGGGGGGGGGGAGTTATTTCCGTGCTACTATTTATCATGTATGTTGAAATTGAAATATTACAGTAGTTCTCTTTTATAGAAGTATCTACCTGACATTAGATTGTTTTCCAGCAAGCTTTATTATTCATGTTGAGCATGATTAATTTTTCCCTAAAATTTGAACTAGATTTTGTGTTCAATATGGTGACACTGGCCCTCAATTTCCTGGTCAGCTCAGGAAGGACAGTACAGAGTGAAACACAAAACTGGCTATTCCCAATGTTCAGCCATACAGGAAGTGTGAAATATACAGAGGTCCCTAAGTTTCATGTAAACCTGGGATAGACAGCATCCTCCTTTTACACAGTAAGCAAATGCTAGCTAATGCCTTTGCGTGGCAATAACAAAGTATTGCAAACACTGGTACAAATTCTCACAATATCCTTGATTTTGGACACTGAGCCTAGTGATCCTTGAGGTCAGACAGGTACCAAGCGTGATACACACAGTCAAATCAAAATAGACTCGTCAGAACAACTTCTTAAACGAAAATTACTAGCAGCAAACAGCAACAGAGTCAACAATAAACAAAGGTCAATTCTGTCTTCAGTTTACAAAAGGAGCCAGTATGAGTAATGTTAGTTTCAATCAGTAACAAGGAAATCATGGCCAAGAGGAAGAAGACAAGCATCAATCTACAAACAAAGTTAAACATGAATAAAAAGTTTGGGGATTTCCCCTGGGTTATATCATTTGTAAAATACGTTTTGACCGCTAACTCCACCACCATTACCTGAAGATGATGGTGGAGTTATCTATCGAAAATTGTATTTTATAAATGATATAACCTGGGTGAAATCCTGAAGTTTTTTATTCATTACATGCACCGGGAAAGCCTACATTCTCAAAGCTAAACATTTTGGAGGAGGTAGATAGTGGTGTATTGAAGAAATGTGCAATAGCTAAAAAGTATGGACTTAAAGATTGTGAAGAAATTCTTAATGCTGCTGCATCTGGTTCAGGTTACAATTCTAAGTGATTTCACATTGCTCAGTTTGAAAATGCTGAAGCTTTATTTCTAGAATGGTTTAATCATATGTGCGCTTCCCATGTGTCTTTAAGTGGAACTATAATTCAATTAAAAACAAAGGAGATAGCACAAAAAATTTGATATTCTAGATTTAAGTTGCTCTTCTGGTTGGTTATACTGGCTTCAAAAGAGACACTCAATTTAATCACTAGTAATTTGTGGTGAAGAAAATAAAGTTGATGAAGGAGCAAATAACTGGTCTCACCAAGTGAGAGAAAAATATGCCTCTTGTAATGTTTACAATATAGAAAAAACTGAACTTTTTTTACAATCGTTTCCCAAGTTATACCTTCAGAATAAAAGGATACAAGTGTCATGCTGGAGTGCATAGTAAAGAACTGTTGTTCTTGTTTTTAATTTGGATGGCAGTGATAAACACCATCCTTGTGTGATCGGTTAGTCAGTGAAACCATGTTGTTTTAAGAATATTGACATTGATACTTTACTTTGCATCTATCTCATCATAAACTTGGATCAATGGCTCATCATTCTGCAAGTGGCTTCTTTGTTTAACAGTCTAATGGTGACTCAAAATAGGCATGTTCTTCTCATATTGGACTTGTGTACAACCTTTAACATACATCATCTTACTTCACCAATGTAAAGGATCAGTCTTTCCACAAATGCAGCTAGTCATCTTCAGCCATTGGATCAAGGGATTATTTATTTTGTGAAGAGGTCTTATTGCAAGCGATTTGTGAGAGCTGCAATTCACATTTCTGAAAAAGAGATTGAAATGCCAATTTGGAGTGTACTTGATGCAATAAAAGCTATCACTGCATCCTGGGAATCTGTGTCATCACAACACATACAGAACTGTTTTAGAAAAGCATGGAGGCATGAGATGCAAATATGGTTGACGAGCTATATAAAGACAATGATACGACTTCACCTGATGAATGGAATATTCTACAAGACAATGCAAACCCTGAAGTTAGTTTGGTGGGTGGTGCAGTTGAATCTGTTGTACAAGCAGTTGTGCTTGAGGTGCAAGAAGTGTCATCAGAAGAAAATGAGGAGGGTTATATCATTCTGCCTACCTGCCATGATGTGTTACATGCCTTGGACACTTCAGAATGTTTTGCTAAAACATCAGAAGTGACTACAAGTTTTACAGAAGCCATAAGTACAGTTGGCAGTGAAGTTACTAAACATTTTCATACCCATCTGCATCAGCACAACATACAGGACTTTTTCACTAGAAAAAAAAGCCAGTACATTTTTCATGTCACTGTACAGTAATTAATTAAGACTCACATTTTTCTTGATGTTATTTGTGGGATTCATGTACCTGGTAATACTAGTAAAACTTTTTAACCTTCCAAGAATTGTAGGCAATGTAGTGTTTTGTATTATAAGTAATATGCTGTAGTACGAATGATCTTATGTTCTATGAATAGTTATGAACAGATGAAACTAAGTTCTACTTACAATTAGAGCAATTTCAATCAATCTTCACTCATATGACACAGCCCAGTTTGAACACGAATGGGTAAAACAACCCCTAGCACCTCCTGCTGTCAGTTGGGTGCACATTTTAATATCTTGTATATTATGTTACCCTTTAAAACAGGGTGCAAATTTGTCTTTCTTAAAGAGCCATGAGTGTTTCTTAATCTTTTAGGTACTGATAGTTATTTTCATTGTTTTAATGTACCTGGACACATTTTGCTTTTATAAAGTATTTGGAGTATTTTTTACTCAATTAGCCTACCGAGAGTATTTTTGGCTCTGTTATTGTACTGAGAGTGTTCTTGACTCTTGAGATTCTGGGAGTATATTTGACTCTCTTAGGATACCGGTAATATATTTGCTTCTATTAACATTATAGAGAAGTAAATGAACTGGCTTAGTAGACTGAGTTACTGTGCTTACTTAAGTTACCAGTATATTTCTTGACTTAAAATACTGTGAGTCATCACACCAGTTGTGATGAAATAAACATTCCATTGTTAGGTTAGTGAGTAGTTCACATAGTGATGCTCTCGTTGCAGGTTTTATCACAAATTGACCTAGAATTAAATACTGTACCAGACTAATAAAAATAAATACTTGGACAACTCTGCGTACCCAGATAGTTGGAAATAATCTCTCATATTCCTTCATTTTTATGAGTGCTATGATAATGTTAGCACCTTTTGACTCAAACATTCGACAGAATTCATTGTAATAAATAATTAATTAAGAACTGTGGTTTTTGTTAATGATTGGTTTAATTTAATTAAAAAACTTTTGGTTCATATTCACTTACTAATTTTAATTATTCGCTAATTTATTGCTGCAAATACCATAATATATTTTGATACACATGTCCCAACCTGCTTCAATACCAAATCCACATGCCAATTTTCACAATTTGTTTATCTCCAGATATGTATTTAAAGAATAATTTAGCTATTTTCCTTATATCAGAAATGAAGAGGAATAAACAGTTCATTTAAATTTCAGAATCAGGGAAAAGCTGGCCATGAAATTCAGAGTTCCACATTAGAGCTTATAAATGGCTTGGTAAGCTTAGTCCATCAGCCAACGATGCCAGATGTAGCACAGGAAGCAATGGAAGCATTGCTAGTTCTTCACCACCCAGAAAAAATAGAAGTTTGGAACCCTGAAGCTCCTATAAATACATTTTGGGATGTTAGGTAACATATTGTTTAAAATCATCATCTTGAACTCTGCAGCATATTGTGCTCTTTCCCTCCTTTCTCTATCCACTCCCCCTGAAATATTAAGGTTGAGTATGATATACCCTTAAAACATTATCTTCATTTTACTTTTATTTTGTACCTCTAGTTTGTGTGTTCTGTATGTAATATGCATGTTCATATATGTATGTTGGTATGTAATGTTCCATTACTTTTGCACTGTCATGAATCTTCCTTGACTGGCATACCAGGGTTTGAATTAAATATTGTATGACCAGCCAGCTAAACATTCAGCCTTATTAAGGTAAGTCATCTTCTTTCTATCTCTTTGTCCTTTCCCCATTAATTGTTTTAAACATGACAATGTCATTTCCTATCTCATATTTATATATATATGTGAAATGTGACAAAGTCACAGGTATATATATATATATATATATAATTAATGGGGAAAGGACAGAGAGATAGAAAGAAGATGACTTACCTGAGGTTCATAGATGGTAGACACCTTGTGAGGTTTGGAGTTCATGAATATTCGGAAGCACCGCTCCCTTAACTTTCTGATGATTGGCTAGCCGATCCCTGGAAATGTCTTCCAAACTTTCTGATGAAGGTGGCGGTGCCTCCGAAAATTCAAGTACTCTAAACCTCACAAGGTGTCTACCATCTATGAACCTCAGGTAAGTCACCTACTTTCTATCTCTCTGTCCTTTCCCCATTAATTGTTTTAAACATGACAATGTCATTTCCTATCTCATATTTATATATATATATATATATATATATATATATAAATTAATGATGAAACGTGACCTCACACACATTGTATATTTGGATAGGGTGTAAGGATAGAACATGTGGGAGAAAGTTGGGAAATTCGCTATTTAGTCACAAACTCGGCATAGAAATATGCTCAGAGAAAGCTGTGTAATCAGCGTAGAGAGGAATAGAAGAAGAAAGAAGCACTGAAAATATTAGGCATCGCCGGGACTCGAACATGGATCGTCACAGAGCCCTCGCTTTAACCACGAGACGCCTTTACCAATTCAGCCACGATACCCACCCACCAAATATCATCAGCCTGGGTAGTTAGATTATCTAAGTTGGGATCGATAGTGAAGAGGGATAGAAGAATTAGGAGCATCCATCTTGGATAGAACATGAATTAATGATAGAAACGTGACGTCGTCACACACATTGTATATTTGGATAGGGTGTAAGGATATGAGTCAGGAAATGACATTGTCATGTTTATTAAAACAACACCACTCCCGCAGGATACACTACTGGTTACCGTAGATGTTGTCTCCCTATACACCAATATCCCACACACCAGTGGCCTGTCGGCACTCGAACACTTCCTGTCTCGCAGGCCTCCAAATTCCCTCCCAAACACCCACTTTTTGATATCCATGACCCAGTTTGTCCTCACCAGAAACTCGTGCTTTGGAGGGGGGGGGGGGAAGGTTGGAGATAAAGAGTTATAGGATATTGACTCCAGAGCTTTGTCTTGACTGTAGGACATGCTGGAATGAAAGTTCCCACAGATGGAGTTCAGCTTCTGATGAGTCGGGAGGTAGGGCTTTGAGGGGGGTCAGTGTGAAGCACTGGTTGAAGTTGTTGGTGTTGTGGCTATGGGCATGGACGGCTATGGGGAATTGGGTTTTGAGGAGTTTTACTGTGCTTCGGTGGTTGGCAATCCGTTCGGGGAGGGGTCTCTTTGTCTGACCGATGTAAAAGGCTGGGCAGAGTGTGCAGTTTATTTTGTAGATAGTGTGGGAGGACAGACAGGTTATGTTTTCCCTAATTTTGTAGGTAGTGCTGTTGGTGGGGCTCTGGAAGGTCGTGGTTGGTGGGAGTATTGGACAGACATTGCATCTGTTTCTGCCATACGGACTGCAACCAATTGTGGGTGGGGGGTTGGGGGTGTGGGGTTTGTAGGGTCTGACCAGGATATTACGGAGGTTGGGTGGGGAAGTAGGTAGTGGTTAGGGGAAGACTACGTTCAGTATGATGGTTGGGGTTGAGACTGACTATTTGGGAGGTGGAGAGGGCACGGGTAATTTGCTTTTGGAGGAGGTCTGTGGGGTAATTTCTGTTCCGGAAGGCATTGAATATTCGGTCGGTGTAGGACGCTAAGCTGTCCAAAGTAGAGCATATGCGGGCTCCCCTAAGGGCAAGACTGTAGGGGAGGGATCGTTTGGTATGTTCAGGGTGGCAACTGGAAAAGTGGAGGTACTGAAGGGTGTTAGTTGGTTTTATGTGGACAGAGGTGGTAATGAGGCCTGAATTTAGTTGGATGTCCACATGTCGGGGAACAGTTCCAAGTGAACTTGACAGGGAATTTAGTGTTGAGGTCGTTGAGGAAGTCTGAGAGGGCATCTTGTCCATGCGTCCATAGCATGAAGATGTCATCTATGAACCGGAACCAGGTTAAGGGTTTCAGTGGAGAGGAATTTAGATGTTGTTGTTCCAGTTGACCCATAAACAGGTTGGCATAGGAAGGGGCCATCCTGGTGCCCATGGCAGTGTCGCTGATTTGGTGGTAAATTTTGTCTTGGAAGGAGAAGAAGTTTCTGTTGAGGACAAACTGGGTCAGTGATATCAAAAAGTCAGTGTTTGGGAGGGAATTTGGAGGCCTGCGAGACAGGAAGTGTTCGAGTGCCGACAGGTCACTGGTGTGTGGGATATTGGTGTATAGGGAGACAACATCTACGGTAACCAGTAGTGTGTCCTGCGGGAGTGGTGTGGGTAATTCACGGAGGCGACGGAGAAAATGGTTGGTGTCTTGGATGGATGAGGGGAGATTTTCCACTATTGGCTGGAGGGAGTCATCCACCAAAGTAGGGGAATTGTAACCAGCAACAATTGGGCAGCCAGGGACCCCAGGTTTGTGTATTTTTGGGAGAAGGTAAAACGTGGGTGTTCTGGGGCTTTTTGGGGTGAGGAGCTCGATCGAGGCGGAGGATAATTTTTGAAGAGGGCCATGAGTCTGAACAAACTTTTCTATTTCGTGGGTAATGGAGGGGTTGGGGTCGGTGGGGACAAGTTTGTAGATTTTGTCATCCTGCAGCTGGCGGAGTGCCTCTGCCGTGGAACTGTCGGCATCCATGACGACAGTTGTGGAACCCTTGTCAGCTGGGAGGATGACATATATATATATACATATATATATATATATATATATGGGATAAGTGACGAAGTCACGCATTTGATAATTGGATAGAAAGAAAGATAGAAATATTTGGGAGAAAGGCAGGAAATTCGCTCATTAAATCATATGTACGGCATGGAATCATGCACAAGGAAATACATATGTCAAGCGTAGAAGAGAATGGAAGAAGGAAGAAAGACTGAAAAAATTCGATGTGGCCAGGACTCGAACCTGGGTGCACGAAACAACAGTGCATCAGAGCCGGGGCGTGCGTCTATCCACTCCGCCACCGCATCGAGTACGACCAACCGAGCATTTTCAGTCTATATATCTTAGGTTTTCAAGTTAGGATGGATAGAGAAGAGGGATGGAAGAATTAGGAGCATCCGTTAGGATGAATTAAATATATATATGGGATAAGTGACGAAGTCACGCATTTGATAATTGGATAGAAAGAAAGATAGAAATATTTGGGAGAAAGGCAGGAAATTCGCTCATTAAATCATATGTACGGCATGGAATCATGCACAAGGAAATACAGATGTCAAGCGTAGAAGAGAATCATCCTAACTTGAAAACCTAAGATATATAGACTGAAAATGCTCGGTTGGTCGTACTCGATGCGGTGGCGGAGTGGATAGACGCACGTCCCGGCTCTAGGGGTGATGCACTGTTGTTTCGTGCACCCAGGTTCGAGTCCTGGCCACATCGAATTTTTTCAGTCTTTCTTCCTTCTTCCATTCTCTTCTACGCTTGACATATGTATTTCCTTGTGCATGATTCCATGCCGTACATATGATTTAATGAGCGAATTTCCTGCCTTTCTCCCAAATATTTCTATCTTTCTTTCTATCCAATTATCAAATGCGTGACTTCGTCACTTATCCCATATATATATATTTAATTTATCCTAACGGATGCTCCTAATTCTTCCATCCCTCTTCTCTATCCATCCTAACTTGAAAACCTAAGATATATAGACTGAAAATGCTCGGTTGGTCGTACTCGATGCGGTGGCGGAGTGGATAGACGCACGCCCCGGCTCTAGGGGTGATGCACTGTTGTTTCGTGCACCCAGGTTCGAGTCCTGGCCACATCGAATTTTTTCAGTCTTTCTTCCTTCTTCCATTCTCTTCTACGCTTGACATATGTATTTCCTTGTGCATGATTCCATGCCGTACATATGATTTAATGAGCGAATTTCCTGCCTTTCTCCCAAATATTTCTATCTTTCTTTCTATCCAATTATATATATATATGTCTTCGGCTAGCCGATCACTGGAAATGTCTAACTTAAAAACTTTAAAGAACATCAAACCCTACATGGTGCCTTCCATTTATGATCCTCAGGTACGTCAACAACTTTCTATCTCTCTTTCCTGTCCTTATTAATTATATGTGCATGGATTGGAAAGAGTGAGAGAGAACAGCAATTAATTTACATTAAATTGATTGTTGGTTGTGACTGCTAGGGATGCATGTAAAGGTCAAATTTTCTATAGCTGGCTCCCTTTCTCAAGACAGTGTACATCTGAATGGTGTAGCAGCCAGCTACGCAGTTTCTGTATATATTTATATAAATATAGTATGCATACCTGCTAGTATATACTATGCATACTGGGTAGTATTTTATCTATTGCCATTCTTCTTTACAGTTCTCAGGTTTTGTTTTCCATATCTCAGAAATTAATACAGCATCAGATTATGAACTACACAGATATTTTGAAGTGGCTCAGAGAAATTCTTGTTTGTAGAAATGCATTTTTATCAAGGCACAAAGATTATGCCAATGTTGGAAGCCAGATTGCTATATGCAAACAAGCACACATAAAGTTAGAGGTGAGATATATATCTTTTAAGGACTATTAAAAATAAAATGTATTGTTGTGTGGTGGCAGACTTCCATTGTAATAGAACATGTGCTCTTATGTTTTATCATTACAATGGAGATGTGATCCATTTAAATGTTGACTCATATATTTTGTATAAAAGCAATTCAATCTTTGTAAGGTCTCAATTATTTATTTACTCATACTGAGTATGAATATTTTAATCCAAAGAATCTATGAATATGATCTGACTAGAGATCAAAAGCCCTGGAATGTGAAGTGTACAAAGGTTGAATTGTTTTTTACAGACATTGCACACTCATCCTTCGTTTGTTGTGAGGGATTTCTTGGCAAAAAGTGGTGTTGATTCTATGAAAGGTATCCAAGTAGAATTGCTACAGGTCCTGAGCAGACTTCCAGTATTTTTTCCAAATGAGTGAAAACTGTTTGGCCATTATATGTAAGCTTAAGTTGAAGGTGAAAATATTAATTGTAATTTATGTTGGCTGTTATGATATATGAGTCATAAAAAGATGCAATGTTTTAGAACGTGAAGTGTACTATATTTAGGGAAGTATGCAGTCCAACTTAATAGATTATTTTCTGGTTTAATTTTTCTAATACTTGTGAAAATACATGGTCTTATAGTTCCTGGATTACAATCTGCTTTTTAATTTTTTCAATCTTCTTGAGCCTAAAATCGTATGGGAACTTCACTCATAGATATTTCAGAAGAATATTACAAAAAGCTGGATATTCTCTTGGTGGTGATATTGTGTTTACTATGGGGTTTCTTAGGTCATTAACCAAATCAACTCTGATTTAAATATCTCAACCAAATATGAATGTATTTTCACATTTAAATTTTTATAAAAAGTAAACTAATGAAGGAAAGTCACTCTCCCAATGTCACAAGAAATATCAAGCAAGCTAATACAAGTGCCTCTGTAGATGTCAACAGACATGAATTTCACATAATCTGAGTTGAATGGGTTAATAACAAAATTTGCATTTGAGCACATATTTTGAAAGGAATGCAATCATTATGTGAGGTGGTATTTACAAACACAGTCTGTATAATTGGTTCCCAACATTTTCCAATGAATATTCTAAAGTTCTGTTTGTTTAGTTTAATTAAATTTATCTTTCGTAGGTTGTTTTCTTCATGTACCTGTGGAGTATTGACATTGAAGCTGTGTTGGTTGCAATGTCCTGCTTCAGTCTTCTTTGTGAAGAAGCTGATATTCGTTGTGGTTCTGATGAGGTTACTGTAACATCATTGCTCCCTAATTATCATTTGTATCAAGATTTAGCACAAGCTTCCACTGTTCTTACGACAGGTGAGTGCCATATTTATTACATAATGAAAGTTTGAAATGGTGTAATTTCTTGAATTTAAAACTCAATCACACAGAAGCACTTCTGCAGATTATTTTCTACAATTTATAAACTATAAATACTAAAATTAAAATTTTTATTATTTAATATTATCAGTATTGGTTACTTCATTATATATTTCTTAATATTTAAATTAATTCATATTTTATAGAATATGTACAATATTTCTGTATTTACGAAACACTCTCAGTAAGTTATTAAAAGAATACTGTTAACTGTCAGGCTATTATGTTATATTCTTTTATAAATGTTTGTTATTAATGTACAATACTTTTAAATGAATTCCTTGTCCAAGAACCAACACTTTCTAATTGTGACCTAAACTCCATAAACCAGGAGACATCCAGGATTTCTAATTGGGGTTTCTGCACTTGCGGATGATCCTTCATTAAAGGCTTTTCTATTGCATTCTCTAAAATCTATCTGGCACAAATTATATTATTATACATGTCATTGAATGTGGCTTTGAAGAAAGAGTTCAATATGAGGATTAATAGAGGGAAAACCAAGGTAATGGAGTTAAGTATGGGAAACAGTGGAATTTTTTTAAAGGGAGTTAGGAATTCTGCTACTTGTGTAGCATAATAACTAGGGATGGTAGAAGTATAGTAGATATAAGAGTAGGAAAGCACAGGTAAGTAAGGCTTTTGCAAAAAAGAGGAATTTACTTCCCAGTAATATAAGTATAAGTATTAGGAACATGGAGGTTCCTACTACTTTGCATTCTTTACTTTGTGGTTTGATTCATAATCATTCTGGTCAACTAAAGTCACATCACTTATTGATGTATTTAATTAGAGGGAGATTGCAAAGTTCTCTAACAAGAACCTATTTCCTCTTTCAAGTGAAATTATGCACAGTTATTGTTTTATGATGCTTTCCACTGGTTGCTAGTTGTTGATGTACCTGTTACAAAACTCTACTGTGTGAACGTGGGAGCTTTGCAATATGTTTGGTGGTTGTAAAAATGCATTAGACACTCAAACATCCATGCCCTTTCCAGGGTCTCTACATCATAAATATATTCTCAAAAATTTGTGAAAATGGAGGGTGAGGATTGAGATTAATAAAACTTATGATTTACTACTTCCCGAAAACCTCATGAACATAGGTAAATGATGTGAACCAGTCCTACTGCTATCCAAACAAAAGAATCCCGATAACATAGTGCAGCTAATATTTCTTACCTGCCCTGATATGTTCGTTGCTACCTAGCCTGGCAAAATCAACTGCTAATTTAAGCTAAGCAAGCTGCTCACTATCCCTCATCCCTGTCCAGTTGAGATAATTATTTTAATAATGCATCATCCTTTCTTGCTCATATACACATGTATATATTTTTTGTAACAGCCAGCGCGGAATCAAGAATATATTATCGAGAACATAATCAGGGTAAGGTTTGGATTGTTTGTACATTCAATTAATACTGTTTTAGTTATATTAGAATTTTTAACACAATGTGAAAATTTTTGTTTTAAGTGGAACATTATAAGTAAATAATTTCTGTTAGGTCGAGCAGCCTTGCAGAAAAGGATAATGGCTCTGCTTAGAAAAATTGAACACTGCATTAATGGTGTTCAACCAGTAAGTAGTAATATTAAAACTGTTTTGAGAAAAAATAAACTGAGTGGTTGATATGATTTGATACTGTTTTAGGCATGGGAAGAAACATTTCGCAATTGGGAAGCTTCTACTAAACTATTGACATCTTATCCTAAAGCAAAAATGGAGGATGGTCAAATTGAACCTTTCCATCGTTCAATGGGAAAGCGAAGAGCATCACATCAAAATTCAGAACATGAGCTTGAGGTCAGAATTTTAAACTGAGTGTTACATATTACATTGAAGAATAAATTAAGTAAGATGAAATATATAATCACCAACCTACTGTGATGTAGTGATCAGTGTCACTGCCTTACATCATAGAGGTCTTGGGTTTGATTTCCAACAAGGGCACATGTTGTGTATGTGAGTTTCCAAACTGTGAAACCCATACTGTGAGTAAAAATTCTTTTCCCCATACTATTCAAATGAATTAATAGGGAAAGGACAGAGAGATAGAAAGAAGGTTACTTACCTGAGGTTCATAGATGGTAGACACCTTGTGAGGTTTAGAGTACTTGAATTTTCGGAGGCACCGCCACCTTCATCAGAAAGTTTGGAAGACATTTCCAGGGATCGGCTAGCCAATCATCAGAAAGTTAAGGGAGCGGTGCTTCCGAATATTCATGAACTCCAAACCTCACAAGGTGTCTACCATCTATGAACCTCAGGTAAGTCACCTACTTTCTATCTCTCTTTCCTTTCCTTATTAATTGTTTTAATTAACATGACAATATCATTTCCTGACTCATATATATAGTACCAAATATTGAATTGAATATACAATTTTTTTTTTTGAGATTAGCTAAATTAAAATTAATTCTTAGGATCTTATTACTATTAAAAGAATATTCTTCAATGAAAGGACCCTTTTTTGATAAATAAAGAATTGAAATTGAAACAATAGACAATTGAACAATATAAAATAAAAATTTTCAATTATTTGTTTTTTGTCGTAGTTCTTAGAACTGTTTACTGTGGGTCACTTTATTGGGCCTCAGAATAGTTGTGGATACCTTTTTCAAATTACTATACCTGAACATAAAAATTTAAATCTAATTATTTGAAACTTAGTGGATGGGGGATTATGCATTAATTTACAATTCATAACAAATCAGTTTACATACCTCAATAAATTTGTGTTTTGAATAAGATCCAAACAAAAGTTCTCTTTACCTTGACACCTTCATTATTGTTAATAAAGAAGCCATGGTATTCTATAACTTCACAACATATACACTTTGCACTTAAATTTTCCGGAAACAGCATTGTGAATTAAGGAACTTGCTTCATTACAGGTGAGTGAGTATATGCACCCGTCACCAACAGATCAACACGGCATCTCCCTTGTTCACCAGTCAAAGTCTCCAGATGATAAATTCCAACATCAATACTGGAATGCTACGTAGATTTATTATTGCTGACTTTTATTGACTCACAACCAATTAGGAATGGAGTCGACCTCTGCCATCAAACACTCCAAGACAATTACTATAAGCCCAACTGCTTTAATACTCAAATACATCCGTCAGCAACAAAATCTCCAAGATTGCTCTTCATTTCTCAATTTACAAATAGACTGTACTTTTAAATACTTAAATGCGGACGATTTATGACATCAGAGCCATCCAAAAGTTCTGAGTAAATGGGCAACCCTGACCTGTTACTTGCTTTTAACAGATGCTTCCAAATTGGCCTACTTGGACAAGAGTTCCCCATGGACTGACTAAAACACACAGAACCAAATTCCCCACTCACATCCCTCAAGATGGCTGGCGCACATTACATAACTCACCTAGGTTTCTCACGGGAACACAAATTTTGTGTCACACTACTTGGAGTGTCATCTTAGTGACTGAAAACTTCAAGAGTCTGTGCCATTTGGAAAAGCAATCTTTATCATTTTCCCTGTGTCGGCTTTTATTTAATAATGTTTACTAATTATAATTCTTTTTATTTACAATTCCCAACCACCTATGAATACTATATTAAATATACTTTTTTAGGACCAAATAAATGAATGGGCAAATATGACAGGCTTTCTTTGTGCTTTGGGCGGTGTTTGTCTCCAAAGGAAGTCGCCGTCTAGGCCATCCCTAGGCTTAGGTCTCCCTCCACTTCAAAATTTGGAGCCTCGTAAATGCAACTTGACAAATTCAAGTCAAGATGTTCAATATTGTCCTGTAACACAGTAAGTAAATAATTGTGATTAGTATTTTCTTTTTAAAATTGGTTAACTTATTTTCCCCATTATATAAATTGTTAAAAGATAAAATAATTAAAATTTAATTTTAATGAACTTCATATTAAACATGAATTGCATATTTGAATAAAAGCTGTAGTTTACTTATTTGTTTATAACTCGGCAAACAAAATATAGATTTGAAAACTGGTATTATTTTCATTGTGTCTAAAATATTTAATAAATTTGTATTTTATAGATATTGTATGTGATTAATAAAATATTTTAAAAATTTTTTAAATGAAATTTATTGATATTTTTCTCCAGTTATATACTTAATTTTTAAATCATTTTATTGGTTTCTTCTAACTGTATTAATTTATTTAGGTTTGTTGGCCAACTTCTACGTTTGTTAGTGTGCAACAATGAAAAGTTTGGGGCTCAAATACAGAAACATGTTAAAGAATTAGTTGGGCATGAAATGTCTCCTGCGTTGTATCCTATACTCTTTGACCAGATTAAAGCAATTGTTGAAAAATTTTTTGATCAACAAGGACAAGTAAGATTCGAAACAAAAAAATATTTTTGTTAACAGATAATGCAGCTATTTAAATTTAAATTTGATTTCAGGTCATTGTCTCAGAAATTAATACACAATTCATAGAACATATTATTTTCATAATGAAAAATGTTCTCGACAGTAAAACAGATCAACCTTCTGAACATCTTGGAGTGACTAGCATTGAAGGAATGATGCTAGCCATTGTTAGGTAAGATTCTTTAATCTAAACATTTTATGCAATTTTTCATAACTTTAAGACTCATGATGTAAATCAATAATAATAACTTAAAATATTAAAGAATTGTGATTTTGAGATAACTTTACATCAACTGTTTGACCCACATTAAAACACATTATCAGCTATACTAGCAACAAGTACATCACTTCATTTTATAATTCTAATTTTACTTTTTATTTAACTTAGTATTTGCCAGTTTATTTTACTACAAACTTAGCATGATGTCCAGTAAAAATTGAGTGTTAAAGAAAAGTTAAATAATCACAGTTTAATTACAGAGTTTTATATGATTTTATAAATTTTCAGTGAGCTAGTTTATTTTTCCAACGTATTAATTCATTTGGTACATGTTACTTCTTTATGAAGTGAGTATATCACTATTGTAACACTATAAATGACTAAATAATAATTTTTAATTTTAGAAAACTGATGCATTTTAATCGCTAATTTACAGGTATGTTCGTCATTTAGATATGACGGTTCATGCAATTCACATCAAAACAAAATTATGTCAACTGGTTGAGGCCATGATGAAACGCCGGGATGATTTAGCCTTTCGTCAAGAAATGAAGTTTCGTAACAAATTGGTTGAATATCTTACTGATTGGGTAATGGGCACATCTCATCAAATTGCACCACCAAGTTCAGGAGATGTGACTGTTATTACTAGGTAGACATAACCTGTAGCATGTTATAATTTTTTTGAAGTTTCTTTCAGTTTTACTTAATAGTTGAGCTAAACTAAAAAGGATAATTTTGCTGTATTACATATGACAAAAGCAAATGTTGAACAGCAAGGAAGTTTATTAATTTGGTCTAAATAGTATGTTTCTTATTTGTAAGTAATTCTTCCCAATGAAATCGACTGGCAGTTTATTTTATACATAATTATTTATTTAAAAAAATGATTAAATCCAGAATTATATTCACATTGAATATGCTAGCATTTATATTCTTGATAGGAAAGTAAATATTGAGAACATTGATAATTAGAAAATGTAATCCTATCTAGATAATTGTTGATTATCGGAAGATGTTATCATCAGTGTCAGTCATCTTTTCAGGGATCTTGACCAAGCGTGCATGGAAGCTGTTGCAGCATTATTGCGTGGATTACCACTTCAGCCAGAAGAATCTGATAGAGGGGACCTAATGGAAGCAAAAAGCCAATTATTTTTAAAGTATGTGAAAGTTATTCATAATACCTTCCATTTTAATGGCTAATACATATACAATATTTATTTATTGGTTATTTTTTCATACACATTGAAGTTTTGTACTATTTTTTGAATGAGGAGAACTGTGCCTTATAAAATTTGATATGTTTATGCCTGCCTGATGTGGTGTCATTGGTCCTTAATTTCAGATAAGGCAATAATTATCATATTTACTGTGAGCAAAGTAAATGTTTAATTAAATTCAAATTGAGGCAGATTGATTAAGAAAATTAGTTCTTCTGGGTATTAGCAACTAAAAGCAGATTACATATAACAATTATACTAACTGAAACAAACAATTCAGAATGTAATCAAAGTGCTGAATGAAAAAAAAAAAAAATAGAATGTGTGTGCTTGTTTGTATGAATGGATGTATAATGATCTATTTAATTCCTTTGCAGGTATTTTACATTATTTATGAACTTACTTAATGACTGTAGTGATGTACAGGAAGATAAAGATGTTTCAAGACAAAGGGTGGCGGCAGGAAAACTGAATACTCTTCGGAATGCAACTATACAAGCAATGTCCAATTTACTGTCAGCTAATATTGATAGTGGACTAATGCACTCAATTGGTAAATATAAATTCTGAACAACAAATAATTGGCTTGATTTTTTTATCATCACATTTAAAATTTTCTTTATTAGCTTAAATGTGACAAAGCTGATATTTGTGGGTACTTTTCACTTCATAGTTGAAGTCAATTTGCACAAAAATATCTTCATAATGTAAAAATAACTGAATCGTTTTATGAGAAATATGAATTATTATATTATTAAAATGTTATTGTGTCTGTTTTGATAGATTTGGGATATAACAAAGATCTTCAGACAAGAGCAGCATTTATGGAAGTGCTAACTAAGATCCTGCAGCAAGGAACAGAGTTTGATACACTAGCAGAAACAGTCTTGGCAGATCGATTTGAGCAGTTGGTTCAGTTAGTAACAATGATAAGTGATAAAGGAGAACTTCCAATAGCAATGGCACTAGCTAATGTAGTTACCACATCACAAATGGTTAGGAATGAGCATATATGAATATAGAATATTTATTTA
This sequence comes from Eucriotettix oculatus, assembly GCA_034510155.1. Taxonomy (NCBI): domain Eukaryota; kingdom Metazoa; phylum Arthropoda; class Insecta; order Orthoptera; family Tetrigidae; genus Eucriotettix; species Eucriotettix oculatus. Next base: position 97,632,988 of record CM067377.1, read on the forward strand.
GTTGCATGAAAGTTTGGCATGTATTCTTATTATAATAATAAAAATTAAGTTTTGAGCCTCTATTATTGATATCTGGCAGTATTTCATAAATTTTGGTATACTGTTAAAACTATACATTTTATATGGGCTATTAGAATTTCAAGTGGCTATCATTAGACTCTGCTTGAGAAGCAGGTCTTATGAAATGCCACATGAAAGAAAATAAAAGTGTATTTGTTATTCAAAGTCAAATATTATTATTATTATTATTATAAAAATCAAGCATTATATTTGTGGTCAGAGAGGGTAATATGAAAAATATTAGTTATATGAGCATTGTCAGTAATTACTTTACTTTCAAATGTTACAAACTTATATTTAATTGTCATTATATTGTTTATGGTGTTAACACGTTGACTGTACAATGACAATCCTGTTTCTCTTTTCGATGAGTTATTACAGATACTACTTTCAGTTTATTTGTTGGGGAAGTGTATTTCTGTTTGAAATTGATTGAAATAAGAGGAAATGGGCTTTATATGTGCTAGCAGAACATAGGATTTATTAGATAGCTAAAATTTCAGAATATGGCTTGTTGTGAACAGTGTACGTAATAAAAATTCAGTTTCAATAATTGTGGGTTTCAAAGCACTAACATATTTTTCTTGTAATTTATATGTCTAATTTAGTATACATAATTGTAAAAATTTCCTTGAGGTAAAGTTATTAAAGGAAGTTGAGTGCTTGACTACAAGATGTGTTGAAAAGATAGTTTCCAAAAATGGTGTTCAGTATTTGAAGGATTGGGGCTATGAATTTGAGGTGAGTCAGCGATAAGCACTGGTCAAAATGGTTTCTGTGGTTCTGGAAGTGAGCAGCTATTTTGTTTTAGATGGTGCTGTGGTGACATATTTTTTGCTTGGCTGATGTAGAGTGCAAGGCAGAGTTTGCAATTTATTTGGAAAATGATGTTGAAATAGAGGAATATAATGTATTCCTTAAGTTTGTAGTTGGATATCTTTGAGGAATTTTGAGGGATTGCAGTGGGTTGAAGGATATTCAGACTTGACACCTGTTCTGACCACATGACTGGCAGCTCAGCTGCTAATAAATACCAGTATGCTCAATAAAACACAAAATAGAAACTTTTAACATTTTTCTAGAATCATTTATTTTATTTCTTTAATTATTTGTTTATTTAATGATAAAAATTAGAAATGTATGTAATAACTGTTAAAAACTTATAAAAATTATTCACCAAAAGTTGACATGGAAATTCATGGAAACAAAGTAAGATTCATTTTGGTGAATCAAGTGCGGTGAGTATGCTGAAAGACAAAAATCTGGTGGGTTACCTGAAGTTCACAGATGGCAGGCTCCATGTAGGGTTTCAGATTCTTTAATTTTTTGAGGGACTGCCCCCTTCATCAGAAGGTTAGGAAAGCATTTATAGTGACGGCCAGCCGTTGACTGAGCAGACAAAACTTGCTGCACAGCTGACTTTTGCTAGTAAACAATAGATCCCACCAGGCAACCAACTTTCTCTCTCAATGAAGGTCAGGGAAGAGAAAAAGAATTGATGGAGACTGAGTGATGCATATGTACACACTTTATGCAAACACATCCACATATTCTCAAACAGGTCTATGTGTACATACTGTATCAATATTTTACAACATACTTCAATTGAAACAATTGTTCGTGCAGTTATGGATGGTCAGTTCAGGAGGGGGGGGGGGGGATTTATAGGATATTGTGTCCATGGCTTTGTCTGGACTGCAAGACATGTTGAAAGGAAATTTACCATTGATGAAGTTGAGCTTCAGAAGAATTGGGAGTTAAGGCTTTGAAAAAAAAGGGGGGGGGGGCAGTGTGAACTTATTGGTTCTGGGAATAGTTTTTTGGAGAGTGCTGCGGTGGTAGGCAGTCTGTTTGGGGGGAGTGATCTGTTTGGCCGATGTAGAAGGCTGGGCAGATTATTTTGTAGGTAGTGTGGGAGGAGAGACAGGTTATGTTTTCTTTAATCTGCAGGGTGTGTTATTGATGGGATTCTGGAAGGTTGTGGTGGGTGGAAGTATAGGGCACAACTTGTGGGCAGAGGGCTGGGATTTATATTGTGGACCAAAATGTTGCAGAGGTTAGGTGAGTGTGTAAAGGCAATCCCTGAACTGTCAGATCATATGCACGGGATATGTTGATTCAAAGGGAGATTACAATTGTGGCAAACAGCAGGGTATTGGGTGGAATTAGTTTTGGAATTGCTTTCATCTTCCTTCCACCTTTTCATTGCTTTTATTATTTACCTTGTTACAAAATGTTTTACTAGGTTGTGACTCGCTATTGAGGTAAAGAAAGTTTATTGACTTAGGCAGGATTTGTTTTTTACATGTTTTCATTTTCTCCTAAGCTGCCCTAGGAAGTATAACATCAAGCTTTGTTCATATCTTGAAGAAGGAAATTAACCTATGAAAATTTGAAGGGAGTATATTGTCCAATATGGTGCCACCCAACTTCAGCCTCAGATAAGCCATTAACTCAGTCTCTCTTTCCTATTCATATAAATTATTTTGACTATGTCACATTATACAGTAGACTCTCAATTATCTGCATGTAGTTTAACTGTGACAATGTATTTTTAAAGATTGCTTTTGATTATCTGCACCAATTCTCCCCATCATTATGACAGATAATCGAGGATCTACTGTACTTATTATGTATTTATGTATGTGGCCACCACACATATATACATACATTTCATACTATGAATGCTTGTAAATATATTTATGTTTTCTTGTTTTATTTGTAGGATGAACTGGCAAGAGTGTTTGTTACTTTGTTTGATGCCAAACATTTATTATCTCCATTATTGTGGAACATGTTCTACAGAGAAGTGGAAGTTTCTGACTGCATGCAAACACTATTTCGTGGAAATTCACTTGGAAGTAAAATAATGGCATTTTGCTTTAAAATTTATGGTGCTAGCTATTTGCAGAATTTATTAGAGCCTTTAATTAGACCCTTGCTTGAAGAGTCAAATCAAAGTTTTGAAGTAGATCCAGCTAGGTTTGTCATACATTATTTATGTAATATCACGGGAATTGTATTTGTAGTAAGTATACCATATTTAATACTTATTTTGAATTTCAGATTGGATTCAACAGAAGACATTGATGAAAATCGAAGAAATTTAATTGCTCTTACTCAAAAGGTGTTTGATGCTATTGTGTCCTCTGCAGACAAGTAAGTAAGCCAAAATTTTTATGATAAACTAAATTTTCATGTATTTGTATTAGCCTAATTACATTATGAATTGTGCATATTTTGTTTATTTTGATATCTGAGCAATTAAATCTCATTCATTATGTGAGAAGACTTTCATTATTATTGAGGAATAAAGTCACAGCTCAAATGGGAATTGCTTGGTTCCTCTATTCCAAAGCCATTAACCTGGTTAAGACTTGGAGCAAATTTTCGAACTGTGAGATCGTGAACCAGAATGCCTGTTTTGATTCTCCAAATAGTCATTTACTTTGAGCAATCTTCTGCTTTACACTTTATTATTGTGTATGATTCAAATTATGTTCTACATTTGAGAAATATAATAATTTAATTCATTCCTCCAGGGAAATTATCCCAACTTCTGCTGCATAAACATGTATTGTTCCTTCATGCAATGGTAATACAATTTTATAAACTATATGAATTTAAATTAATTAAATATCAGTGTTTCTTACAAATGAATTTGCTTTAAAAGCCAAATAATATGATAAATAAAATGTTAAAAAAACGTAAGTAAGAAGAAAGTAAAAATAACATAATATCTAGTGTACTATATTCTTGTGTAATTTGAAATACAGTAGTTCTTTGAGAAAATAAATTTTTTCTGTATATTTTTTTTAAAAATGCAAGAAGACTGAAAAACTAATGAAAGATTATAATCATAAATATATTTTTTAAATACAGTACAATGCCATTTAACTATAGGGAGTGAAGCCGTTTCTGATAATACTTTTTTCGGTTAAGCTATGAATGCAGAAAAACTTAAGTTGGGTGATTTTGTTTTATATAAAAACATTTGCATCACAAATGTTTACTTTTAATAATGTACTATGTTTGTACATACTATGATGTATGTTAGAAAAATATTTCAATGCTCTTAAATAAAGTTTATTTACTTCAAGTGTTTTTTTTTCCAAAATTTACTGAAAATTCATTAAAAGAACATGTTATTTAAAATTTTTGATGTTGCTGTAAATAGAAAAAAAACAACACATTATGTTGTCTTTCCTTGGCAATAACTTATTTGAATACGTCATTTTACATTCTTTTAGTAAATACAGACATCCTTCTTTCCTATTCCTATAAATTATTTTGATCGAGTTAAATACATCACCATTACTTTATGTATACCAATAGCTGGGTACCAGGCATTGTCCTAGTATAGATTTTATTAGTCTGGTACAGTATTAAATTTTTGGTCAACACATCTTTACACTGATATTTAATTCGTCACAATATGAACCTTAAAGATTACCACAAGTACCTTAAGAGAGTTGAAAGTATTTCTGGTAGCCTAATAAAGTAAGAAACATGGTTCCATAAGAAAGGCAAAATTACATACGGCATTTTAAGAGGATAATAATTACCTCTGGCACACTACGATGAGCCTTAACCACACCCCTATAAGGGGTAGGGGTTGTTTTACCCATCCAGTGTTCAGAAAAGTGACATGTGAAGAAACCCGATTGAAATTGCTCCAATTCTAAGGAAAACTTAATTTCTGCCCTTAATAATTACTGAAATTAAATTTAACCTGAATTTTGAATGTCAGAGTGAAACGAAAGCAATCCAATAATGCTGGAACACTCGTCATTATGTGTCAATGGTTTTTTTTTCTTGACTTTGATCCCATTCCACCCCTACCCACACTCGCAAATCATGATTTAAGTTCCATCTTGAATGCTAGAATTGTACTCAATGTCTTCCATAAACCTGGAATAGACTCAAAGATAGATTAATTTTTTCTTAATAACTTTTTCCTCATTCAAGACAGATTGACTCTTTGTTGATCATTCAGAATTGTTTCACTCATTACTAAAAGTTGATTCATTCATTGCTATGTGTTGATTCTCTTAAATGACTGTTTGGGTCTCTGAATCACATACAATTCTATTCTCAAGGTTGAACATTAATAACTACAGTAAGTTAAAAAGGGGAGAAAGGGGTGAATGAATACACACAAAAATTAGGAAACAAAATATTGAATAATTATAAAGTAATTTATTTATAAATAATAATTTGGAATTAGTTTCAGTTGATTCATACATTTAGATAAATCCTGGAAACAAAAAAATTACCTAATGAATAATATATGTTGAAATTTGTAAAATATTTAAATGATATGAGATGATAAGATTAAAATTAAATTAAAATATACAGTTTACTATATATACAGACAAGTCCCCTGTAATAGCTTAGGAAGGGGGGATGCGGAAGGTAGAGTAAGATAGCCAAGGGTTGACTAGGGCCCCTGGGCTATAGGATCCTACCCATTGTTTCACCTAATGAGATGCAGGGAAAACCCAAGAAAACCTGCATCAGGTAGGTCAGCAATTGTATACTATTCTCACGCACTTCCGAATGTCTGGAGACGAGTTTGCTGTGGGTCGCAACATTTCCTTCTCTTTGTCGCCACAAGTTTTAGGAGGCAGTTGGCCGATTAATCCAATGGGATCAGAAGACTACTCTTGCCTTATGCCCTAGGTCTTCAACCCCTGTACATATACCTCCCAAAATAGGTAAAGGTGTGAGCCCCACAGTCACTCTGGGTTGAAGCACCTGCGAGAAAACTCCCTGATTTAAGCAATTGGTCAGGAAATACTTAAAAGGTGCACAGGTCACAGCTACGAGAAAATAGTGGAAGTGAACAACAAAATTAAAAAATTTATTAACAATAAATTTATTATGTAAGTATTACACAAAATGAAAATTTAGAACCTTGTCCTTCTGTTATCATTACGCAATGCAAAAATCATATCAAGAAAACACTTTATATACAGGGATGAGAATTTATCATAACACAAATTGCTTGAACTTAAATAATATTTAAGTAAATGTGAGAGAGAATTTATGTAATACAGTCAAACCTCGATATAATGATTTTCATGGTACCATGAAAATTACATTGTTGTAGCAGGGTTATTGTTATAATGAGAGTTTGTTACCATGACTCGGAGCAAGGAGCCATGTTTTCGTGGCAGAAATACATTACTGTATTTTTTTTCTGAGTAAAAATAACATTAAAAGGCAAATAATGAAACACATTTTGTTCACTTCATTTATTATTAGAACATCTTACTTTTGTGTACAGAAAAATTCACTTATTTACCTGTTACTTTTTTCTTAAAGATCCTTTTTTGAATATTGTCTTTATCTCCTCTACCGCAATCAATTGCTGCACTGAAACACAGGATTGATGATGCTACTTGCTGAATGGTTTCCAACTGACCTATTAGCTCCATCAGAAGAGGGGGATTCTCACTTATCACATCACCGTCATCGTCAGAATCTTCAACAGACGAATGACCCTTTAACTCCTCGATGATAGATTTGTCGGTATATGCTTCAAACACCACCCCCTCATCGTCCACGGACAAGTATTCAACTACTGAAGTATCTATGGTTTTACCAGTAACTGCTGAATAAATCTCAAGATCACTTTGAATAACACACTGTGTTATTTCATCCACTACAACATTCTCACCAACATCTTCACTTTCGGAAATTCTTGCATTTTTCCAGCAGTTCACTATCACATTTGGCTGTACAGTGTTCCAGGAACTAGCAATCATGTCACAAGCCTGCTTCACATTGGAACTGTAGAGATTTCTTTCAATGTTTGTGATCACATGTTGAACTAAACATGAATGGTATTTTGTCTTAAAGTTATTAATTATCCCCATATCTAGTTGCTGAAGAATCGAAGTACAGGATAGTTTAATGTTCTTCAACGCTGGCATGTTGTTATGCGCACTACAATTATCAACCAGCAATGCAATTTTCTTATTCTTCATTGACATCTCTTTATCAAGCTAAAGCAACCACTCACTAAAAGAGTAGACGCCATCCATGCTTTTCGATGTGCCTTGTAATTGACTGCAATAAAAGAAATCCCATTTACAATGTGACTGTAGCAAAATATTATAGCTGAATCTATACTGTAGTGAATTAACTTGTAAATTAAAGGAATGTAATGAATGTATGTACTGTTACCTGGTAAGCTTCTTACATTTTTGAAGCACTGTGGGTTTGCTGATCGTCTGATCACCTGTCAATTTGTGTGTCCCTGAAGTGTTGTTGCAGAGAAGAACAGTTAGGCGCACTTTAGACTGCTTCCCTCCTTTACGCTTTTCTCCTCTAAAGGCCATCGTCTTCTCTGGCATCAGTTGGTAAAACAATCCCGTCTCATCTGCGTTGTATAAGAACTGTATTTTACACAGTTTACACATGGTGTTTTTCCTCCAAAATGCTGATTTTTCTTCTCCTGAAATCAATTTAAAAATGTCATCTGTCCTTAAATATTTGCAACCGTTCATTACTTGCCTTAAAATTAGAATCGCGAAGCAACTTAACGAAATCTAAGGCTTTTTGACATATTGTATCAACGGACCATTAATTGCTATGTTCTGTGAACGCGTCTCATTAAACCATTGCAGTGTAGCACTGTCCACATCAGCAGCAGCAGCCGTCTTCTTTCTTTTTCTTGAAGGGTTAAATTTACCACCTACAAAACTTTCTTCAATTTCTTTTCATTTTTTAAGGGATGTAGCTAACATTGTTGATTGTGGTAAGTCCATACTTCCTCATCATGTCTACTTGTTTCATTCCGTTATCAATGTATTTGAAAACCTCCATTTTTGTCTCCAACCTTATTTGTTTCCGAGTTTCAGCCATTGTCCAAATCTTAGCGAAGTGCAAAGTGTTTACATCAACTAAAAACATTCACAGATTGCAAAAATCACAGAGATATATTGCGTATGAGCACAACAAAACATTTCTGCTTCTACTGAAGCTCAACACAGAACAAACTTAACACTCGTTCAATCAAAGGAGCTCTTTGGTGTTAGCCACTCAGCATAGCTCGCCTGCGGCTGTACGCTATTCTCTTAACTGCTAGAATAAATACATAAAAGCACCGAAAGTCTACTACATAGCTAAATAAACAATACCTACTGCTATAGTGAGGGTGTTGCTAAATTTACTTCATCGTTGTAATGAGGGGTAATTAACATAGTACATATAGGAAATCAGCCGGGGCCATATAAAATTATCACTGTACCTGGGTGTACCATTGTATTGGTTATCGTTATATGGAGGTTTGACTGTATAATGTTTTTGATAAACACTCTTTCTCTCGCACATGAGATAAGAAATTTGTGAAGAGCAACTTTACTTACAATAATACACGACTCAGGGAAATTTCAACTTGGACTAGCAAATTTCTGGACTGAAGTGACTAACATCTCCCCCCCTCTTGTGCTTTGAGAAGAAGTGTTGCTTCTCAAAACTGATAAGTGATCTTGAATGAAAAAAATACTGGGGAATAAAAAGTAGAGGGGATGATTAAACTTCTAAAAATCCAAAATTCTAAGAGAAAAGAAAGAATTTAAATAAAGTAAATTAGACAGTAAATGATGAAATAGTTTTCTACGTTTATAGGTATAAAGAAAGATGGTTAAATAATTAAAGTAGTGTAAAAAAAAAGAATACATTGAGGGCGCTGCAATTGAGATTGGGCAGAGCCTGTGTTGGAAGATTCTAGAAATATCGCAGTAATTACAAATCAACTGCATAGAAAACTAATTAAAATCAATCTTGAGATAGAGAAATCAGCAATGTGACATATAAAGATGCCATTGATCAAGTTATCTGTAACTCCGGCCATCTGTTTATTGCGACAATTGGATGTATTGAAAAAGATAAGTACAATTAAAAGTAAGAGAAATATTTGGGATAAAAAATGCAATAAACATAATAAAATAGGAGAGAATTTTTGTATCTCTTTAGAAAGAATTTGGAAATGATGTATTGAAAATAGAGGGGAATTTCAGAGATAGAAATTCAATTCTTAATATGACGTAGCGGTGATCACTGGTCCGTCACAATATATATATATATATAGAGGGAGAGGGAGGGAAGGAGGGACGGGGCAAAGCTCATCCTGGGCTATAGTGCCAAAAAACATATATATATATATATGTCAGGAAATGATGTTGTCAGGTTAATTAAAGCAATTAATAAGGACAGGAAAGAGAGATCGAATGTTGACTTACCTGAGGTTCACAGATGGCAGGCAACTTGTAGGGCTTGAAGTTCTAAATTTTTTGTTTTGTATATTTGTAAGTAAGCTATGGGCATGGTTGGCCTTGTAGTGAAATTCTCAATACACAAACAGTTCAGCGACTCTTTTTAGAGAATCACTGACCTTGAGCAGCAGTCATGGCTAGATCATAATGGACAAAGTTTCAGGGAATTATGTCAAAGTCCTCTGGAAGTGGGGGTAATATTTTGAAGGCTAAGAGAGGTGGAAAAAATTGCACGCAGGGCAGTTGGATGCAAGCAGCAGCGACGGATGGTCAGGTGGAATTAAGTGGTGATGAAGGACAGTGAATATTGGTGGTGAGATACATGCAGGTGGGAGCAAGAGCCAATATTAGTTGTTCATAATTCTTGGCATGAGACTGCATTCTGAGTGAATTAAGTTCTAGCAGAGAGAGGGTTATAAAGTTGGCAAGTGATGATTGACTGTTGGATGTGGAAATATATTTAGAGTTCGGTTCATGTGGCTGGCTGTATGAGACCTGTATGAGTTGAGGGTGTTAGGTTGTACTTGAAGGAGGATTCCACATGTCATCATACTTACATAATCTTCGGCAGTGAGACTGAAATCATCGAAAAGTAAGCCCTCCCCTTCCCTTTTTATTATAATTATGTGCTCCTGAACCTTTTAACATTGAATATAATTCAGGATTTTTTTTTGTAAATATTCTTGCTTTTGCTTAGGATTGATTGATTGGTTCCCATTGGTATTTTTTCTCAAAGCCTCTCAAAATTGAGTGGACAACAGAGGTGCCTTTAAACATAATCCCCTGTGGGAAGATTCCTGCACCTTTGAGGAGACAAGAAGAAAGATTTTGCCTGCGAAACCATGTCACCTCGAGTTCAACTCCAATGTGTGTTGACGTGTGATACAGACGTGCCACCACCAGGTGGACTTTCTTCAATGCCTCCGGAATATAGACCAGAGTCCCCACATATATCCCCAAGTACCAATTTGGGGATATATGTGGGGATGGCATTGGTTGGCTGTGTTCCTTTCGGTTCTAGGTTGCCCCATAGGGAGGAGTTTCACTTGCCATTTAAATGGCCCTGGAAACTTGCTTGCCAATTCCAGCGAACCAGAGTGAGCTTTCAAGCTAGGTCTACATCCTGCTACTAACAGCTTGGTCAGTACTATCAGATGCTTATAGCTAGATGGTTTCATTATCAGATAACTAGAACTGCAAGAGCCAGCACACTCTGAAGGCACCAAGCGCAATTCCGAAAAAAGCCTGCACTACGCCCAGAACCCCCAACAATTCACAAGTCCCCACACCTCCAACACCTTAGGATTACTGTGGATGTGAATTCTGATGAAATGTTGTTCTGACAAGTTTGTCCAAACAAAAAAAAAAGCATGTTTTCCAATGAGAGTGTTTGCTCTGGCAGCAACAAACATGTTAGAACATGCACAATGCCGTCAGAACTATTCAAGTGTTCAAGCAAGTTTGAATCTTTCGCGCGTTCTTACGAATTATGCAAACCTAACATCATTCTTTTAAAGTGTAACACCTCACAATGTAAACTAAAAATTCAAGTGCCATTTCTTTGTTTTGCTGCTTATCTTATTTCATTTGTTAGTATTTTATTTTTTTAAATTTCGTATAACTGTATTAGGTACTGGATACTTTATTAAACTTTTTCTTGCCTTAAAGCTACAGCCAGTCTTTGTTTTACCGAAATACATTAACGAAAATCGGATCACTTTGTGATTCTTGCTTATAACCCTTCAGTATATGTTCAAATGTTGTTGGTCTCGTTCTCAAATGCTCGAAAAACTCTTCTGTATTGTATCTTATAGAAAATAAGTGGTTAACATGCTCTGTTTTATTACCACCTATCAACAAGAACTTAATCGACTGAATGAACTTAATCAAGAAAATGAAGCACGTCAATTTCATCCGTCTTTGCTGGGAGGCAGAAATGTACTGACTGTCAGAAAACGTGCACAGTGTAACCACCTTGTTCTGATGAGGATTTTGGATGTACTTGTCAAAACAATATTTTGTCATAATGGGTGATGAGGAGCTTGCCCAACCTCCAACTTGGAGGGCCAGTGGACTAATCTTAGTCTGTCTCCTACCCTTTGACCTGTCTGGCTTGGGTGGCCCTACCAGGAGCTTAAGCTCCCGCCAGCATAGCTCTCAGGGTTATTGTAACATGCAAACCTTCCTGCCTTGGTAAGGTGGTAGTCCTTGGGTAGGGTTTCTGAATTCTAGTCCTCATATTTTGATCATTAAATAATCTTTCCCCCGATCCCCACCCCATATCTAATTAGTTCAAGCCAAGATACCTGAGAGTCTCATTTTCCAAAGGGAATTCAATACATTTTGTGTTCTGCAACACAGCACTAGTGGGACTAATCTGCAAAAGTGTATCCTGATTTGGGAAATCAATCTTTTAATTTTTTTCACAGTGTCGGTTAAATGACCAGTAATTCATAGATTATATTTAGTTTTCTTTAAATTCCAACCATCAACATTGATGAATACTATATTTGTGTTTGTAATCTTAAATTTTCAAACCATATTTACAGGTTTCCTCCTCAGCTACGAAGTATGTGCCATTGTTTATACCAAGTTTTAAGTAAAAGATTCCCATTAATTCCTCAAAATAATATTGGTGCAGTTGGAACAGTAATTTTTCTAAGGTTTATCAATCCTGCAATAGGTATGTACATAGGGTAAAAATTAAAAATATATTGCATTACAAAGTATTTGAATTTGTGTTAACGGTCTCATCTGAAACTCCTTTAAATTTTGTATTTCAGTTTCACCACAGGAAATGGGAATTGTTGGCAAACAAGTCCCATTGTTTGTTAAAAGAGGTCTCATGTTAATGTCAAAAATATTACAAAACATTGCAAATCATGTAGAATTCAGCAAAGAACAGCATATGCTTCCTTTCAATGACTTTTTGAGAGCTCATTTTGAAATAGGGCGTAGGTAAGTAATTAAAACTCAAAAACATTTTAGATTTAATAAATGGTTTATCAGCCTGTAAGTCAGAACTAATTTAATGTAAATTTTGTTAACATTGGTTCATACTCAATGATTTGGTCCTAAATTTGCAACCTTATCTGGTGAATTATAAAGAATTTTAAGGAAGTTTTCACTTGTGGGACATGCATGTCTAAATTTTCATCTTCCTAAAATTTTGATTATTTAAAATTCACCAGGTTTCAAATTAGGCACAAAATATCATGTACCAAATAATGATGTTTATGTTTTTATTAAATTAGTTCTGACTTATAGACTGATTTACTATTTATTGTTATCCAAACATTCAGATAATGTAATTAATTACTTTTAAATTTAATTGATGTGGAAGTCACATGAAATGTATGTTTCAGATTTTTCATCCAAATTGCATCAGACTGTGAAACAGTTGATCAAGCATCTCACTCCATGTCATTTATTAGTGATGCTAATGTTCTTGCTTTACATCGTTTACTTTGGAATCATCAAGAAAGAATAGGAGATTATTTATCAAGTAGTCGTGATCACAAAGCTGTAGGCCGTAGGCCATTTGACAAAATGGCTACATTATTAGCATATCTTGGACCTCCGGAACATAAACCTATTGATTCACAGTAAGTATTAGAGTTCCATACTTATATTCATATAGATTGAATAATTTGTGAACTTAATTAAAGTATTGTGTATTTTAAGAACCAAGATAATGGCAAGCAGTTTGCTCTTTTCTTCTTATGCCAGGTGGAGCTCTATTGACATGTCCAGCACAAATTTTGAGGAAATAATGGTGAAGCATAATATGCATGAGAAGGAAGAATTTAAGTCTATAAAATCACTAAACATTTTCTATCAAGCTGGAACTTCGAAGGCTGGTTATCCTGTTTTTTACTACATTGCACGTAGATACAAGTAAGCATTATTAATAGGTGCAGTCCTCTGTCATGTCACTGAACAGCTCGATGCCACATAATTTGTACACTGTATCTTAGGCTTTCAAAATTTTTACAAAGTCAACACCTACATCAATTTAAGGTAATTAGGCCATTAGTCTAGCCTCCCTTGTACTTTTCTTTAGCACTTGATTTACAAAATGCGAATATCTCCATCTCTTCCTGCTATAGTATTTATCCAATCACCCAAAATTAAATGTTTACTAACTTCTATTCCAACATATTTGCAAACTTAATGTTCTGGTATCTCAAAGCCTGGTAATCCAGTGTCATGGCAAACGATTATAATTTGTTCCTCGGAAAGGAAAAAGTTAGCTTGCCAGGCTTTTTTGGAAAGAAATACCAAACTTTTTTAGACAGTTAATAATGATTTAGAGATATGAGGAAATAAATTAATCCAACTTTCTGATAAAGGGGGCGGTGCCTCCGAAAATTTTCAGAACTCCAAACCTCACAAGGTGTCTACCATCTATGAACCTCAAGTAAGTCACCTACTTTCTGTCTCTCTTGAAACGTGATGTCGTCACACACATTGTATATTTGGATAGGGTGAAGGATAGAACATGTGGGAGAAATTTGGGAAATTCGCTTTTAAGTCACAAGATCAGCATAGAAATATGCTCAGAGAAAGCTGTGTGATCAGCGTAGAGAGGAATAGAAGAAGAAAGAAAGACTAATAATATTAGGCATCGCCGGGACTCGAACATGGATCGTCACAGAGCCATCGCTTTAGCCACGAGACCCCTTTACCGATTCGACCACGATGCCCGCCCGCCAAATATTGACAGTCTGGGTATATATATATATATTAATATTAGAAAGAAAGATAGAAATATTTGGGAGAAAGGCAGGAAATTCACTCTTTGAATCATATATACGGCATGGAATCATGCACAAAGAAATACATATGTTAAGCGTAGAAGGGAATGGAAGAAGAAAGAAAGACTGAAAATATTTGATGTGGCCAGGACTCGAACCTGGGTACATGAAATCAGCAGTGTAACCACCACTCAAGCCGGGGCATGCTACTTACCGTCTCCACCACCACATCGAATATGACCAACCAAACATAATATATAGACTGAAAATCCAATATATATATATATATATATATATATATATGTATATATATATATATATATATATATATATATATAGAAAGAAAGATAGAAATATTTGGGAGAAAGGCAGGAAATTCGCTCTTTAAATCATATGTACGGCATGGTTTAAAGAGCGAATTTCCTGCCTTTCTCCCAAATATTTCTATCTTTCTTTCTATCCAATTATCAAATGCGTGACTTCGTCACTTATCCCATATATATATATATATATATATAACAATTAATGGGGAAAGGACAGAGAGATAGAAAGAAGATGACTTACCTGAGGTTCATAGATGGTAGACACCTTGTGAGGTTTAGAGAACTCGAATTTTCGGAGGCACCGCCCCCTTCATCAGAAAGTTAGGAAGACATTTCCAGTCGTCGGTTAGCCGATCACTGGAAATGTCTTCCTAACTGAAGGGGGCGGTGCCTCCGAAAATTCAAGTTCTCTAAACCTCACATTAAGGTATAATTTTATAGTATTCTAGGAAAAAAAGCTTTTGTTGTGCACAGTGAACTTTCTTGGACCATTATACATAAGGATATAATACTTCTTTTGACATATATATATATATATATATACACATATTATTTTTTCATGTTTGTATGTACGCATTATCTGTTATTCTTTCATTGCTTTTTAATTGTCATGGCCTTTCCTTAAGAGTGATAGAGTTGTTGACTTTGTTGGGTTTATTGTTGCTGTCTATTTCTATAAAAGTAGCCTAACCATCTTGCAACTAAAAAGCATTGTAAAAAATAAATTATGTTGTAATGTTATTCAATTTTGTTGTTACAGAATTGGTGAAACAAATGGAGACTTGCTCATTTATCATGTTATATTGACATTGAAACCATTCTGCCATTCTCCTTTTGAGCTCGTGGTTGACTTCACACATACTTGCTCTGATAATAGATTCAGGTATGCATACATGTGTGTATATTATGTATTACAAGTCAGGAAATACTATTGTCACAATAGCTAAAACAATTAATAAAGATGGGAATGAGAGATAAAAGGTGGTGGCTTACATGAAGTGTACAGATAGCAGGCACCATGCAGAGTGAATTCTTGAACCTGATGAAAGGGGTGGTGCCTCCAAAAATTCAAGAATTCTCTCTACATGGTGCCAACCATCTGTACACTTCAAGTAAGCCACCACCTTTCTATCTTTCTTTCCTGTCCTTATTAATTGTTGTATATATGTATGTAATTCATTTCAACGTTATATGTATAGTTTGAGGGCAATTTTACAAAATCTTATTTTTTGTTTTCAGAACAGAGTTTTTACAGAAGTGGTTTTATGTTCTCCCAGAAGTTGCATATGAGAACATTCATGCTGCATATGTGTACAACTGCAATAGTTGGGTCCGAGAATATACAAAATTTCATGATCGTATTCTGGCTCCATTAAAGGTACGTTATGAATAACAATTTGCTTTTCTACAGATCATGCCCGTCTTGGGAAAGGAAATGCACAATAAAAGTAACTTAATTTACAGATACAGTAGAGTTATGATTATCCGACATAATCGGGACTGGCAGTATGTCAGATAAGTGACAAATCATAAAATAATTGCTTTTAATAGAAAATCATTTAATGTCAGTTTTTCCAAATTCAAGAAAATAAATTAACAAGTTACAAACAAAGTTTCTATTTAATTCATTTGATGTTTTGGTGCATATTTGCACCTTCTTCAGGTTTTTCTTTCTCTAGAGGAGATATTTACACACAGTTTAAATTTAGAGCTTGTTTAAATTAAACAAAGACAAAAGAAATTAGTCAAAACCAAACAATTTACCTCATTATTGTAATATCCAGTCAATAAAAACACTTGACATATTGAAAAAAACTGAGGCACCACAATACACTTGAACTGTAGTCAAGATGTGACTGAATGATGGACTCTAGCCCTGAGGGTTTTACCTGTCTTCAGGGATTTACAATACCATCCCCATGACCTTGGGGTTTCCCTGAGTAACAAGTTGTGTATCATCCTTCAGTATCATTTGGATATTCACATATAAGTAACTTAACAAAAATATTAACATGTAAAGGAATTTAAATGTACAAATTATTATCTCAGTGGTGATGTTTAAGAGTTTCAAAAATTATAAAGAGTCATGAATGTTGCTTATGTTTGGTGAAGGTTTCTGGTATTTTCTTTTTGATTGTTGAATCAGTGTAATCATAATATAACAATTCTGAAGAATTACAAATATTACAGGGTAATCGGAAAATCATCTTTATTGAAGCTCCTGCCAGACTGAATGATTTTATTGAACCTGACCAACAGAAACTTCCTGGAGCTACACTTTCACTGGATGAAGATCTGAAAGTTTTTAATAATGCTTTGAAGCTGTCACATAAAGATACGAAGGTTGCCATTAAGGTATAATTTTATAGTATTCTAGGAAAAAAAGCTTTTGTTGTGCACAGTGAACTTTCTTGGACCATTATACATAAGGATATAATACTTCTTTTGACATATTACAATTACAACAAAGTATGTTTAGTATAATAGTAATAATATATGTTAACTTAAATTTTGCATTAACTTGACTGTCATGAAAACATTCCACAAACTTTGCTCAGAATATTCTTACATATGAAATGTTTAGTTGTGTTTGTCAACTTATGATTAATGAATTTATGTTATAATAAACCTATGCCTTGGTGATTTATGACAAATCTATCTCATAATTGTATTTTATGATGCATTATTTTAATAAAATAACTCTTGTCTTCTAATTGTGCCATCCCAAACTTTATATTCAGGAAATAAATTATGTTTGTCTTTCTTTCATATTGTTACAAAATATTATTGTGATTGCATGATCTCTATCAGATCATCATATATATATATATATATATATTATATATATTATATTTATTAATATATATAATAAGGACAAAAAAGAGAGACAGAAAACTGGTGGTTTACCTGAAGTGTACAGATGGCAGGCAGCATGTTGGGTTCAGAATTATTGAATTTTGGGAGGCACTCTTCCTCAGAAGATTAGGAAAACATTTTGAATGACGGCCAGCCATCATATACACACATTTATAATATAAAGTCCGTGTGGACAATTGACACATGCTCATTTTCATTACATAGTGTTTTGTATATAAATAAACTTTGAAAATTATTATATAAAATATTTTTTCAGGTTGGGCCCACTGCGATACAAATAACTTCATCAGAAAAAACTAAAGTACTGGCACATTCAATATTGTTAAATGATGTTTACTATGCATCTGAAATTGAAGAAGTGTGTTTAGTTGATGACAATCAGTTTACTTTAACTATTGCCAATGAATCAGGACCTCTGTCATTTATTCACAATGATTGTGATAACATAGTACAAGCTGTAATCCACATTCGAAACCGCTGGGAACTTTCACAGCCAGTTAGTCATTGTGCCATTAATTCAGATATAAATACTCTGAATTTTTTTGTAAGACAGTAACTTCTTTCAGGATTCGGTGACAGTACACCAGAAGATAAGGCCAAAAGATGTTCCTGGTACACTCCTGAATATGGCATTATTAAATCTTGGATCATCTGCTCCTAATTTACGTACAGCTGCATATAATCAACTTTGTGCATTGACTGCCACATTTGATCTTAAAATTGAGGGGCAACTGTTGGAAACTCAAGGTAAATTAAGTCTACTCTACCCTCATACGTTTATGTAAGATGAGTCTTCACATAGTTTTAGAATTAAACAGTTTGATTTCATAAAATAAAAAACTACAGAATTATATCAATAAATGTTTTAACTTTGATCTGGAATATAGAATTTTTTATATATTAAATTTGCCTTTAGGCCCAGAACCTATAAAATCTGCAATGTTAAATTTTAACTCTAAAAAATTATGTTACTTCCTTTTTCTAATTGATTTATTTCTGACTCACAGTAAATTTTCCTTTATGTTTTGCAAACTTAGCTTATTAAAACTTTCAAAAAGGGTTTTCTAATTAGTGTAAAAAAGAGAAAAATTGTAAAATATCAAGTGAAACTGCAAATATAAGGAAGGCCAAAAATAACAGATTGAGTGAAAAATAAATATTAGAAACTAAAGTAATGAGCTAGAATGAGAAATGAGAAAGAAAAACAGTACAGGAGTCTGAACACTCATAATCCCCAAGAGCAACAGAATACTTTTACAGTTTCAAATGTTACTTTCTTTTCTACAACTTTACTTAATTATCTCTCTTTAATCTCCATCATCCATTTACTCTACTTCATACCACAGAACCTTGAAAACCCAAAAGACAACCATTGAAGTTGCACCATACTATTGTCCACAAATTTCAAATCCAGGTTCCCTTGTTTTAATTACCTTTCTTTTATATATCTTTGACCAAGCCAGCAATATTTTTCACACATGTAAAATTTGTTAGTTTCAATATTTTAAGTCTTTTCTGCCATTCGACTCAGTCCATTTTGATAAATCTGACTAGTCTAACAGCTTTGACGGTTGTTCATTTTGACAATAGTCAATATGTATAAGAAGCACTTGTCAATATATCTTCAAAAATTAGATAGATAATGAACTAGCCAATAAATTCAAGGCGTTGTGAATTAGGTAGTCATACTAAATTGTGTTACAATATTGTTGTTGCTTTTAAATATCTGTGTTACAATTTAAGATATTTATAAATAAAACACCTCAGAAATTATGGTTTCTTTTTTTGGAATGTCTTCAACTGAACAAGTACAGTATAACAAATATGGTAACGTTAAATTCTAAAAGTATAGCATAACAAATTTGGATTCATGGATATTTACAAATTTAAAGGAATGCAAATTCAACAAAGCAATTATTTGAATATCAATGAAAAATACAGTTTATTTCATGTGATGGTACATAATTTCAATAGTAATTGAAAGATTGTAAAATGTGCTACAGTCAAAATCTATTGAATTCAGTTTTAGGAAATGTTGACAGTTAATGGTTTTGTACTTGTAATACATAAAATATTGCCATTTACTGTATAATAGTAACAAATTACAATTTTAGTTATGATACTTGGATATATAATGTTCCTCTCATAAGAAATGCATTTTTTATGTAGCACTTATATTTGCAATTTATTATTGTGTGTTAAGGTTTGTGCATTCCTTCCAATAACACAATCTTCATAAAGTCTGTAAGTGAAAAATTAGCCACTAATGAGCCTCATCTAACTCTTGAATTCCTGGAAGAATGCATTCAAGGTTTCCGTGGTTCAACAATAGAGCTGAAGCATTTGTGCTTGGAATACATGACTCCATGGCTGGCAAATTTAGTGAGGTAATCATGTATCTTTTTCTATTGTATATTTTTTTGTTTTTATTGCATATAAAGTTTTATTGAGACTACTGTGAATTTCTATTTCTATGCTTATAGAATTTTAAAATATTAATTCATTGTTGCACTGTGTTAGGAGATTTTTAAATGGTTTGTTTTTCATACATAGGATAGGGACAATTATTGCAACTTAGTTTATGTATACAATTTCTGCATTATTAAAATAGAAATTTATTTTCGATGTGTAAAAAAAACCATTTGATTGAGATATAAAATTTTACCAATATACTGATATAAAAAAATATGCTCTTATTTCCTCAACATAGTTAATACTCTACTAATTTTTCACATACTGTTTATAAATATCATAACAATTGTTTTACAGAGTCATAATTCACTTTTCTGGCATTTTATTAAGTTTGTATTTTTGGAGTATTTGTTAAAAGTATTTATTTTAAAATGCTATTTTTCCTTAGATTTTGCAAACCATCAGATGAAAATAAAAGACAGCAAAAAGTGGCACAAATTCTAGAAAAATTAATTAGTTTGACTATTGAAGAAGTAGAAATGTACCCTTCAATTCAAGCCAAGATTTGGGGCTCAATTGGACAGGTAACTAAATATACACTGACTTACATTTAGGTTATACTAGTAATGTTTTGCCAAAAGTTATTTCTCATCATCTAAAATATGAACTTGAATTTCTTGGTAAACTTTTCACATAAATGATACAGCCAGTATGTCAGCTTTTTTACTTGACACTATTTATTAAAGATTTCTACTATGCTTCACCCAGATTTTTGGACTTCATCAGGTACAGAATTAATAATTTCCAACAGAAGTTAAATTTTGAATGGATCAAAATCAAATCATTTATGCTTTTCCCTAGATATAGTTGAAGTCATTAGATTTAAGTCCAACCTGACTCCTTAGCTCATCACTAACTTCATTATTATAATTTCTTATGATGCAATAAATTGTTGCAATTATTGACTTTTCTATATTTATGTTGGTCTTTTATTGCATAGAGTAATTACTAAATAGAGTACAAACAGAGAATATAGTGCTTTCAAGATCTCTGTAATTGTTTTTGAATTAAAGGATAATTTTGTGACACATTCATAAGAGTGTGAGAATCACAGGTTTAATTATGAAGTCTAGATTTGATAGAAGAAATTACATTAATATGTATATTCTGTCTTTGTGGTCTTTATGATGTTTTGAGTATTGTACATAAATATGAATGTGACCTGGAAATTAGGAAGGTGAAATTCCACAGAGTTCTTATTTAAGTGTCTGGCAGCCAGCAGATCTCATTCCCACTATAAGTGAATTCAACCAACATTTAATCTAGGCAATGGACTCTTAGCAATGTAGACATTTCTGCAATGGGATAATTTTTAGTTGTCTTTGATAGTCCCATGTTTTGATAAGGGGTGGATTTTTTTACACACCCAATTCATGGCCATGACTATGCAGTTCTGAGCCCATTGCTACAGCAGTGTTGCTTATGCAACAATGATTTAGAAAGTAGGCATTTTTTTTAAAAAAATTAGAACTTTAATCTCCTCTCTGTTGATGTTATTTTGAATTTTTTGTTGACTTGCTGTAGATATCATCTGAAATCCATTAGGATTTCTGGGGAATTTGTTCATGATACAGTATAGTAGGCTGCAAACTTCTTATTATAAAATTTACTGTTGTATTGTGTGTGGAATGAGTTGAGATTAGGATCTGTAATCATGTAGACAAAATAATCTCATATAATTGGTTCAGTATATTGATCTTGATGGAAGGAAATGTCTTGCTTTGAAAGTAAACATCTGGTATTTAGGGTTATTTTATTAGTAGTGGGCAACAGTTTATATCAGAGCTGGGAAACTCTTTTACTATTGTAGGCCACATTTAAATTAGACAGTAATAAAGTAGCCCTCATAAGTTGATATACCTATAAATACAATTTTTGTGAAATTATTAGTTTTTTGGTATAGTTTAATCAGACGTAATGCAGAACACATTAACCAATTTATTTGTTATATAACACCAAAAGTTTCAGTATAAAATAATTTTGTATTCACATAAGGGTAATAACTTTATTATTATATCTTTAACTATTTGGTTAAATAAACGACTACACATTTAAATAATAACAATAATAAAATACAGGCATTTAATTTTTTTATTACATTATAAATAAATTAAAACTATATAATAATACTAAGTAGAAGTAATAATCATATTAGTAATAGTATTTGTAAATAAATTTATTATATTACAAATAGATATAATATAAAATAATAATATGAACTAACACAGCAAAAATAAGTAAAATAATTTTAAATCTGATGGGCAATTTAAATTAGTGGAAATATTTGCATTTGCTTCATGTTTGAAAGTAATTTAATATTTGGATAAGCTTCGTAAGGCACAGCCTCAATCCATCCTCTGAGAATAGGTAATTAGTGTTATTAAACTAGTTTTATTTTTTTCCATGAGAGAAAATGTTGACTCACAGCAGTATGTACTTCCAAAGCAGGAAGTAAATGGCGTGCATGTTCTTGAAGGTTTGGTTAATCAACAGCATTTATTCAGATTACTATAGAATCCTTTTTAATGTTAAAAATGGATTTTAGTATACTATCTTCCCCAAACTCAAATATGTCCATTTGTAGTTCTGTAGGAGAATCTGATATAATTACGAACTGTTATTTAAATGCCTGTTTCTTAGTGTGCATGTCAAACTCTGCCTTTCAGTGTTATTGTTCTTGTAGTATTCAGTCCTAAGACTGGTCTGATGCACCCCTCCGTGCTACCTATCTTGTGCAAGCCTATTCATTTTCTCATAACTAGCACATCTGAAATCCTCCCTAATCTACTTAGCATATTCCATCATTCTTCCCCCCTTCTGTTTATACCCCACACACTTTCCTCTAATGCTATGTTACAAGACCTTCATGTCTTAAAATATGGCTTCTTTTCCTTTCTGCAACTCCTATCGTCCAGGTTTGTACCCATATAATGCCACACTCCAAACAAACATTTTTAGCAACAATTTCCTAATATTCACATTTATATTACCCGTAAGTAAATCCCTCTTCTTCGCGAAAGCCTTCCTTGCCTGTATTATCCTACTCTTTCTGTCTACTATACTTCTACCATCCATAGTTATTATGCTTCCGTCAAAATATCCCTTTATTATGTCTTTCAGTGTATTCTTCTATTAAAAATCCAAGAAGATATTCATCAAATATTTTATTGTTACATTTCTGCTCCTTCAACTTTGTACTAGCTCCAGGAAGTGCAGATATAACTAAGCAAGGTTTAGAAATAGTTAATTTTTTATAAATGGTTTCATATATATGCTTCAATTTATGTTGTAGGCAAATATTTAAATATTTTTGATTTGTTATGATTGCAGAGAAAAACACATTTCTGCAAAATGCTGCAGTAGTACAGTATATCAACACTGTATGTTTACTTGTCTGAAGCTAGCATCTGGGAAAGTCGTAACACATTGCATTTGTGTGAATATGTTTGACAATTGTTGGAATTGCAAAATGTCTTGCAAAATGGTGGACTTCATGCAAAGATTTTGCTGATGCAAAATGCAGTGAATGATATCAATATTTTCAAATTTAATAATCTCTTTTTTAATGAAGCAATGAGTCATTTCTTACCTGTCATGGAAGGTGCACCATAATTGTAAACACTGACTAAAAGTATCCTGTTTTTTTGTTCCATCAACATGAGCTTTCGGCGCTGACCATATTCATCTGTTCTAAAAACATTTAACAGCTTAAAACTATCTTTATTTTTTACATTTGACAATAATGTAATATCCAAATGTTAATATAAAATGTAATAATTCAGCTATAAATATAAAAATTAATATGAATAATTTAAATAGGATTTATGACATTCTTGTAAATAAACTTGACAAGTTCTTTTTGTTAATTTTAACTATTAACAATACTCTTAAAAGCATTGTGTTAGCAGCTTTCATTTCATGGATTTCACATAGTTGTTTCACATTGTTTGTAATGTACACCTACTGCGGATGCAGGACAAAACATGAAGCGTTTCAGTAATTTTTTGGTAACATAGTAAATAAATAATTCACAACTGACTCCTTGACCCATATGTGTTCGTAACTTTCATCTCAGCATTAGAAATTTATACTTGATTGTATTGTTATGAGCTCTTCGGTTTGTGACATAGTTGCGGAACACGGAAATACCATGCACGATGCACACTGTGACTGGGACACAGCAAGTTGCGGGAAATACCGTGTCTGTCTCAACAGGCTCATATACCGCAATGTAAACACGTCCCACACAATCTATCTCCATGAACGACTGCATGAAAGGGTATTATGCCCTCAGATACGGATCAAACACAAAATCCTGATCCTTGTGTTCCAGTTAGTGTACTAACAGCACGTGCAGAGGGGGTGTAGAAAGTGGTAGACCCTCATGCGGCTGGTGCATGCTTTCAGGGGGCACCACCCTTGGGGCCTTTGGCCCATAAAAATAAATGTCCCGCACATTTCCCACTCACACTCCTGCACTGGTGTGAGTGGGCCTTTATTTGATTATTTCATTAAGGGGTAGTTTTAAAGTTACATAATTTATATCATAACCCCCTCTCATGTGACAGTTTTCAAACATCCACTTCATGACCTCAACAGTATTTCTCATTTTTAATATTTAACTTAATTATTTATTATTGTTAATTTTTAACTAATGGAGTAAAAAATTTCAGGTACCAGAATTAATTGACATGGTTCTAGATAGCTTTATCCATCGATCTGTGGCAAGTGGATTGGGTTCACCTATGGTTGAAATAATGGCTGATACAGCTGTGGCTTTAGCTTCAGCAAATGTTCAACTTGTAGCTAAAAAAGTCATTGGAAGATTATGCCGGGTAATTGCAAACACTTACTTCTTTAAAGCTATTTCTATTCCTATTTTAGTGTTCGCTATCACAAAATCTTCTAAAACTAATGTATTTATGTCAAAGAATAAGTAGCAATTGTAAGTTTCTCTGAAATTTCTGTGTATTCATTTTGAATTAATACTCAACATGGCCTTATGAATTTTCTAATGAATGTGGAGACACCTGTTTTGGAACATTTACTTAGTTATTTAACTTATTTGATATTATCAATTTTGTCACAATATTGTTTCAGAAATTAAATTAGTTATGATTTTTGTCTAGTGTGTCTGATCCTTGTATTCAAATGCCTCATTTGCTTACATTACAGGTGGTTGATAAGACTTGTGCTTCACCTACACATTTACTGGAGCAACATATGATGTGGGATGATATTGCTATATTAGCAAGATATCTCTTGATGTTATCTTTTAATAATTGCCTTGATGTTGCTCGCCACCTACCATATCTTTTTCATGCTGTAACATTTTTAGTTTGTTCAGGGTCATTAAGTATGCGGGCTTCAACACATGGTCTTGTTATTAATATAATTCATTCTCTATGCACTTGCACCAAACCATCTTTTTCAGGTAACTATTTTTAAGCTCATAATATTGCATTTAAAATTCAAAATAAAAGTTATACAGCTGACATATTTATAAAAAATGTTATTTGCATATCAATTGTTAGACAAATTATGAGCGTTTTCTTAACTTTAGTCTTTATGCACATCATAATTTGACATTATCAGCTAGTTCAGAATAATTTTTAAAATATGTATTAAGCATATGTTATTATTGAATATCTTTTGTTCAAAATATTGCACTTTATTTAAAACTTTCTGATTTAAGCTATTATTATGGGTTAATGTTTAAAAATATTATGATTTTCTTGATATATTTTTAAAACAATATGTTTATTTGTATTAGTTACATCAAAATGTTATTTTTTACTTGTTACACATAGAGGAAACCCAACGAGTGTTACGTTTGAGCTTAGATGAGTTTTCTCTTCCCAAGTTCTACCTTCTTTTTGGCATTAGTAAAGTTAAGTCAGCAGCAGTTACTGCTTTTCGGTCCAGCTATAGGCATCCAAATGATAGATGGTAAGTGCATAGAGTTTATATGTTGTTAAACTGTATCTGTAGTTCAAATTCAGAATAAAATCTATTGTACTATTCTATTTTCTTCATTAAGTAGTTTCTTGAACTAGTCATTCTGTTTATGAATAGGTATGGCAATGAACGTTGTTTTTCTGGTGCTCCTCAAGATCGAGAACGCTTATCTCTACCATCTTTAGAAGTAATAACAGATGCCTTATTGGAAATAATGGAGGTTTGTTATGGTTTCCATCATTAAATGGTCTTCTTTGAAGGAAAATAATTGTATTGTTATTCTTTTTATTTTAGGCTTGCATGAGAGATATACCAGAATGTGATTGGTTGCAAAATTGGACTCAACTTGCAAAAAGTTTTGCATTCTGCTACAATCCAGCATTACAACCACGAGCTTTAATTGTATTTGGATGTATAAGTATGTTAAAAATGTACTAATCTGTTTCTGTTGCCTAGCTCCCAATTATCCAAAATTCAATTTTGTAAATTATTTTATTATTGAAGCATTTCTTAAAGCGATGCTATGCTGTTACCTATTTTTAATATAACTATTAAAACATATAAATTACATTTTAAATTAATTTAATGTTAATTTTAGATATGTTTCTCATTGACAGGTAAGAGCATCACTGACCAAGATATAAAGCAACTGTTAAGAATATTGGTCAAAGCATTAGAAAGTTTTAATGATATTGTTCTACTCGAAGCACTTGTAGTATGTTTAACAAGATTACAACCCCTTCTCCGCCCTGTGAGTAATAAATTTATTGAATGTATAATTTAATCAAAAGTTCACTCTCAGTAATTTTTTGAAATGAACTGATTATTAGAAATCACAATAATTGCTATCATTATAATTAATACCATTAGTCACAATATTTACTTCAAATTTAATTGTTTAGGAATCCCCCATACACCGGGCTCTCTTCTGGGTTGCCATATCTGTGCTACAGTTAGATGAAGTTTCTTTATATGCATCTGGTTTGGCACTTTTGGAACAAAATTTACATACCCTTGATTCTCAAGGTACATTTGAAGAAAAGGTTAGTATGAGACACTTTCCAACATTACCCTTACAGAAGATATTATGTTCCCTCCAGCAAGACCCTTGCTTCATAGGATATTATGTTTTAATCACATAATTAACTATATTAGTGAAATAAGTAAATCTAATCAATTTTAAGTTAATATAGCATTATATTACAAAGAATTCACAACCTATATAACAGACTTATACACAAAATTTTGAACATAAAATAGATATTTCGACCATCCATTGTGGCTCTTGTCAATAAAATAAATCAACTAAAGATGTAACACAAAGAGTATAGCCAAAGGATAGAATTAACTAAGACAATTTAACAAACAATCATCTGTTATACTGGTCGTTAATTCTTCATATGTATTTGTTAATTGTACCTATAGCAATATATTAATTTGCCAGGTCAGATAATTGATGCTGGATATATAGTTTGTTTAAGAAAATTGATGATCTCATGTTAAATTTCTTTCCCAGTCATTGGAGCAAGTACTAATGGCTACAAGAGAACCTCTGGAGTGGCACTTCAAACAATTAGATCATGCTGTAGGACTGAGTTTCAAAGGCAAGTATTATATAAATATATGTATCGAAGTAGTCAGTAAGATTTTTGTTATTGACTGTAAATTTATTTTGTAATAATGATGCATGTTTTCATTAATGATTACATAAAAATAATAGTTTTTCACAAAATATTGTATTAAATTCTTTGAAAGATTATGTTGCTGAAATCATAAAGGAATGTCTATAATTTAGCTTAACTTTTCACATAAATTATGTACCCAACCAGTAACTTATTTCTCACCAATTTTTCACAAAATCTTAATTTATCATCTTTAAATCTATAGCTTTAAATTACTCACAATCAATTTTCTGTTATTTTGTCTGTTATTTAAACTATAAAAATGTGTAACACTATATTCTTTATACTAATTACAAAAATAAATTGCATAATTAGTATACTTTTAACACAGATGTCTTATATTTTATGTTTTCACCATATTCTTAAGTTCAGTAAATTTCTATGATTATATCAGTACATAATGAGGCAGTTGGCCGACTGTACAAATAGGATAAGCTCTTAATGTATGCCTAAGGTCTGTATTCAATAGGTCTCCTTCTGGTTTCTATTGTCATAAATGTATTGAAATATTGATGATATGACAATTTTTATTTAATTTTACAGCTAATTTTCACTTTGCATTGGTTGGGCACCTTTTGAAGGGCTTCAGACACCCAACAGCAACAACCGTTTCTAGAACAACAAGAGTACTTACAATGCTTTTAGGAATTGTTGCTAAACCTCACAAGAGAGATAAATTTGAAGTAATGCCTGAAAGTGTTGCATATTTGGCTGGTAAAATTATTAATTTCCCCTCATTCTTTAATTTTTACCATGGTCTAAGTAATCTAAACACTGAAACATTTTAAACTTACAGCTCTTGTGTCAGTATCAGAAGAAGTACGAAGCAGGTGCCATGTAAAGCATTCATTAGCAAGGATGATTCCTGAATCAAACTCTACAGAAAATTTCCCTGGTGATATCCATCTCAATCTTTTGCCTCAGGTATATAATGTGTTTTGAATATCTATGAAAAAAGTTACTATGAATTATGTTTAAGTTTTTTTTGACAGTTTGCTGTAAATTGTGATTTTTAGGAGGAAGCTGAGTACATTTCTCAAAGTGTAAATTATGAATAGTTTCAATTCAAATGACCACAATTACTGCAATCTAGGAGTTTAATATAAACTGATTTAGGAAAATATTTTACATTTTTATTTGACAATTTTTTGGCCATTTTCTTCTACTTAATTGAGAAGTATATATTCAACTTTTCTTTTGGTTCCGTTGATTTATTCTTTGATAAATGAGGGTTATCCACTTAATTTGGCATATCTTCTTTAATAGTAAGAGGATTTGAAAGGGAGGAAGACAGCCAAGAGTTCACTAGGAATCCCTCACTATAATTTAAGGATCTTACCTTGGATTCACCTAAATGAAATGCAGGGCAAAAAGAAAACTTGCATCTGGTAGGTAGGGCGATTGGGTACTTGTCTCACTTGTCTGATTCCCTTCCAAATGGTGGGAGAGGAGTTTGTTGTGGAGTTGAAGCATTCACTTCTCCATTCCTTGTCCAGTCTAGGAGGCAGTTGGCCGACTGTACAAATAGGATAAGCTCTTAATTTATGCCTAAGGTCTGTATTCAAACATACACCCTTCAAAACTGACTAGAGGTGCCACCTTGTGAGAGCAAGTAAAAACCAGATAGAGAAGGAGGAATCCCTGAACGTAATCCCTATTGTCCCTCCAGACAGAATCACTGGCAAGAGCTGAGACCACCTTCTACAGTTATTTTGGGAGGGGTTAGCAATGCTACATGAGGGTGTTCCTAAAACAGGCAACTTCCCTTTAATAGCATAGGAAGGGAATTGAAAAGGGGGAGTGCAGAAGGTAGAGCAAGGTAGCCAAAGATTGTTAGCAGAAGAATGTAGAGAATATATAGATAATAATCAATTATGTAACATAAAAGTAATAGGATCACGGATAAGATTAACATTTGAAGAAGTGGAAAAGCAATGCAAAGCTCAAAAAAATTGAAAAGCACCAGGAGCCGTGGATATATATGGAGAGCTAATAAAAAAATGGAAGAAAAAGTTATTTGAACATTTACAAAGGAACTTTCAACAATGTGTGAATGCACAAGCCGGGGGGGCTATATTTTAAGAATCCTACCCAGTGTTTCACGTAAAGTGATGCAGAGAAAACCCTACAAAACCTGCATCAGATAGGTCGTCATTGGGTACTATTCTCAAGCCCTTTTGAATGACAGGAGACGAGTTTGTTGTGGAGTCGCAGAATTATCTTCTCTGTGTCTACACACAAATACAGGTGTTAGATATGATTCTTTCCATTCCACCAGTATCTCTTGTGCATTCACACATTGTTGAAAGTTCCTTTGTAAATGTTCAAATAACTTTTTCTTCCATTTTTTTATTAGCTCTCCATATATATCCACGGCTCCTGGTGCTTTTCAATTTTTTTGAGCTTTGCATTGCTTTTTCACTTCTTCAAATGTTAATCTTATCCGTGATCCTATTACTTTTATGTTACATAATTGATTATTATCTATATATTCTCTACATTCTTCTGTTAACAATCTTTGAAAATATTGTTCCCATTTCTGAGGTGTTATGGTGATATAATCTATTTTCTCCTGTCTGTTCTCATGTTCTTCAGTATCTTCCAGCTCTCCGTGCTTCTTTGTCCTCCCAGGTATGTATTGATTATTGAGCATTTCCTTTCCCATTTTTTTCATACTAATATGGTTTATGTTTATTTCCTTCGAATATACCTAGTGCCTCAAGGGCTGCTTCATGTATGCACTCCTTTATATGGTTGTATTGCTCTTCTATGTTGGAGGGGTTTTTTCCTCTAATTTTTTATCTAACCGGATGTTGTATAGTATTCTTGTACTCTCATCCTCTAGGCTTTGTAGATTATATCTTCTTTGTTGTAGTTTTTCACCTTCTTTTTGTATCTCTATACCTTGGCTCTTTCGTCCAGGGAAAAATACTGTAGTTCTGACAAAATAATGATCACTACCACAGTTCGGTCCTCTGCAAACTCTAACATCTTGAAATTTTACAAAGGGTTTTTGTTTTGTTATGACATAATCAATAATGGACTGCAGTCCTCGAGTTTCTTGTCTCCATGTATATTTATGTATGTCACAATGTTGGAAGTAACCATTGAGGATTTTCATATTATTTTGTTCACATGTCGTTATTAGCCTTTCTCCGTTGTTATTTACAGTATCTTCTCCATATCTACCTATAGTAGTGTCGTTATCCGTTATCTTTCCTTCCTGTTCTGCTATTTAAATCTCCGAGTATAATCAACTCTTTTGATGTTCCAACTTTCATGATCTCATCATTTAATTGTTGAAAGATGGCATCTTTTACATTTGCTGGTCATCATCATTTATGGCATACACACCAATTATCGTCAATTTGTATCCGAATATACCTATTTTTATTTTTATAAGTATTTCATTTATAGCTTCCCATGTGGTTATGTATTTTCTCCACCCTGATACTCCTTTACTGGCTCTTGTTTTCTTTGGATACTCCAGTAAAGAAAAGGTCGTAATTACCTACATTTTCAGATCCTTTTCCTTTTCTTTTTGTTTCTGTAATTACGGCCATATCAATTTTTAGTTCTTTTAGTTCCATAATTATTTCACTTATTTTTACTGTTTATTCCTTGCACATTCCACATACCTAATTTCAATGTCCTTTTCCGCCGCTTTGTCCGTATCTGATTTTCTATCTTAATCTGAGGCGTGGTTTTGGGTTTTTTAACAAGGTGTTTTTTACGGGAATGGGGTGTTGGCCCATTGCCCAGCCCTCCTCCTTTATCCGGGCTTGGGACTGGCACCTGTCTGATTGAGCTACTCAACCACTCAATAGTCAAGAGGCGGAGTTACCATTGCTTTTAAATTATTTTAATTCTTTACAGAATTAACTTTCCTTTCCATACCAACCAATTGTTTTAATTACTGTGACAATTCCACATCCTTACCCATTCCTTTTACCACCTGTGTGTGTGTTGACTAGAAAAAGAAATCGAAAATTGTTATCTTTCTGAAGTGTAAACTTTGCAATCATGTTGAGTGTGGAGTTCTTAAATTTTCAGAGATTAGGAAAAACATTCTGACTGATGGCCAAGCTGTCAAATGACATTTTTTTAAATGTGCCACTAAAACTTCAAACTTTTCCACACAACTGAGACTGCTGTAAAGTTAGAAGCAACCCATGTTGCATCTAGAATCCATTCAATTTTTAGGAGTAAAATTTCAAGTTCCTCTGTATGAGCTTTCAATTCCCTGGCAGTTCATCAAAGAAGGATTTGAAATGGTTTACATGTGATCAGGAAATCTTTACTCACAACATCACCTATGTAAAGTTCTAGCCTATGTTGCTCATAATGCCAGAACAAAACATTACACAAGTTCTCCCTACTGTACTTGCTAAATAACCATAGTAGTTGATGTGACTTTAAATAAAGAGATAAAAAAAACAATGTGAAACTGTTGCTTTATTAAGCTCAGAATGTTTTTCCTCTGAAAATTTAAGAACTCTGCACTCAACATGGTGCCTGCCAACTGTATATTTCTGGTAAGCCACCAATTTTCTCTCTCTCTCTTTGCTGTCCTTTATTATGCTACTAACATTTCCTCAACTCTGCTCTGACTTCAATCACTTATTTATTTATATTAATTGGACTCCAGGTAATTTTACCAAGAAAAATAACCAAAAGAATTTCATTTGAAAACAACTGTCAGTTTATTTGAGCAATAAGATAAACAAAATCAGGGCATTATACATGTAATTTTGACCTCCATTCTCCAGAGACTTTGGGCGCGTTCACACGATAGTGCAGTAGTCTAGTCTATTCAAGTCTTGTGCAAGGCAAATAATTCCCATGTGAATAGTACCTTAAGACAGGTGTAGTCACTTAGTCTCCCAGCCTTCCCCACAGCCCCTCCTCCCAACAAACCTAAGGCAAGTGGACCATTTCTGTACCTTCCAGCGGCCGCAATGGTTCCCAAACGCATTTTAGGTTATTGGAAAAACCCCAACACTTCAGTTTTCATAAATTCAAAAATATTTGAGATGATATTGTATTAATAATTGCAAAGTGTTATAGCATGTTGGTTACTTCTGCAGAATTTTTCTAATGGATGTTATTCAGTAGCATTTTGTTACATTTGTAGTGTATCCAACTATATTACAGCATAACATTGTTATAAGACCTCAGGAGTTTTAAGTAGACTTCTTTTAAATAAAATATTTTGTTTGCAATGGTGTCATCAGATATTGGGGTGAACTTTATTGACATCTCAGAAGGTTGCTTTTACAATGCTATGTCAAGGTCACATTCCCAAAGTAGTTACTAGGAAAAGGACAAGAGAATTAGGAAGTAACATAATGCTTTGCTGGCCTCCATCAGCATTTTACAATATGAATAATTCTCAAGATATATTTGGATTTAGTCGTCTAATTTTAGAATAATGTTGTACCCCTAATGGGAACCAATTTTGAAAACTGGCAGAAAAATAACCTCTGATAATTGATATAATACCCTGAACATTTTTCAATAACTACAAAAGAAAAAATATATGAAAGAAATGGACAGCGATTACTTTTGTTTTGGTTACACAGAACAAGGAACTTCGTGTCATGTTCCAAAAAAAGTTTAAAACTGTAGTACTGTTGACCACTTGTCGCACATCAACTTCCTCTGTTTCATAAGTAAGCAAAAAGAAGCCCAAATTAACGAGACTAAATAGTATGTAGATGATGTTGATACATTATATGCCCCTTATTGAGAGCTATCCGCAACAAAAGTGGCCTATGGTAACTTTTATCATTCATTGAACATGGCTGGAATAATTTGAAGAATAATGATAAATTTTGAAAATAGCGAAGAATAGTCTAACAGATGATAGATTATTAAACTCCACAACACTAAGATGAATTTTACACACAGTCTTTTCAAATACTTTCTGAATTCTCTTGAAAAAATATAGACTGACAAGGCAAGTGGACTACGAAGATGCAACAGGAAGTAAATTAACAAGAAGTAAACGAAAAATGTAAACAATTTAAAACTCAATATTACTATGAAACATGTAATAATTTATTTTCTTTTTCTTATACATTCAAAAATAATCTTTCAAAAATGCTTTGACTAAGTCTTTAAAAAAGGTGATAAAAGCACAGAATAATTTATGTATTTCATTGAAATAATAATTATTTACTTTATATTATGTATACACATTATGATATGAGGTGCGGGTTTTTTCTCCACTGCAATAATTAATTTTTCAGTGTCAGAAAAAACTCATGCCACAAAAATAAAGAAAACCCACACATAAAAAAATTGAAAAATCAGTCGAGAATGAATTGACGAGATGAGTGACTATCAGGGACTTTGACTACTGTCTGAATGGAATTGCAAGACTCTATGCAAACCAGATGGGACCTGGCGCATCTGCCTCAAAGACAGGATTAGTCAAGTCAAGTTTTACCTCATCTGAATGCATACACAGTCACAATGCAGTTAGTAATTGCTCTCCCCTGCTGACTTGTATAGTCTGTGACCAAGAGTCTGAGACTATCATGTGAATGGGCCCTTTGTCATGAACTCTCAAAGTACAATCACTAATCATGGGTGGCATCCCACTACCCATATTCTGTTAGCGTATTTGAGACCTGACACCTCGTCCTGCGGTTGCAAGTTCTTGTGGACCCAATTCCACCTTTACACCATTGTGGTTCATCAAGAACTGTGATTCTTGTGCACTTGCCATTCTCAACAATTACCTGCAAGTCTCAAACGAAGCTGACAAAAAACAGTCTCAGCTAAGCTGCTGTTAGGGATGGAGCCATAACTTCATGTTACAATATATTCTAACATATATATATTGTATCAAGTCCAGCTGTATCGAATATTTATACTTCAAAAGTGCACAGTTGGGTCCAAGTATCATAATTTTGATTAGCAAAATGTGGAAGTGTCAGATGAGGAAATTAATGATTTTTCAAGACTGTTGAGAGAAATGCAGAGAGAGGCAATTAATTTGCACAAAATATACAACATGCTACAACAATTTAATTTTTGTATTTTTTCACTTGTTATTGTTGAAATTTAATATTAAAATTTAAATATTATTAATTTAGATGGGAGACAAAAATTCTGGTGAAATCCATCAATAATTTTCTATACTTACAATACACGTCCCTGTTTTTCACCTTGAACCTACCAAATGATCCCTTCCAAACAGCTTGGTCCTGAGGGGAGCTCATATTTGGTCTTCTTTGAACAGTCTGGCCACCTGTATCCTTAGTGTTTTCATTGATTGGAAATACCCATAGACTTTCTCAGATGGACTAAAGGAACTCCACTCCATTCCCTGCCTGGCTGACACTGGACTGCAATCTAACCCTGATATAAAAAATATTTACAGCACCAATCATTTCAACCAATGTTTTTTTTCTGTTGACTCTCCTATTCATTAGTTGCTAATATCTATTTTTGGGAGCTTTCTTTACAATTCATCCTTCTGTCCAAGCAAAGTCCTGGACTCAACATCCTCTAGCAACCTCTGGTATGTGTGTGTGGGTATTGTGTATGTTTGTTCTGGTTCTCTTTTATTATTTTTCTTGTGTGTGTTCTTGGCTTTGTTGGGTGTTGATTGTTGCTGTCTATTGCTTGGTCATTAAGCGTTGAGACACAGTGTCTCGAAGAATGGACCTCAGTCTCTTGAAAATTAGACGTGTGACTTGGTTCCCAGTCTGGTGGTGCCTACTATTGATTTCCTATCCAATACTGTTATATTTTATTAACTGTATGAATTAAGAAAGTGGTGCAAATGAAATATCCAGCTACTTTATTAATTTACAGCCTGTGACCACGCCAAATATGCCAATCCCTAATTCACCT
Organism: Eucriotettix oculatus; assembly: GCA_034510155.1. NCBI lineage: Eukaryota > Metazoa > Arthropoda > Insecta > Orthoptera > Tetrigidae > Eucriotettix > Eucriotettix oculatus. Next base: position 97,668,267 of record CM067377.1, read on the forward strand.
CGAGATGTTTCAGCAGGACAGCAAGCATCAAGTGGTAATAGTACTCCCACAAATAGAAGACAAAAATCGTGGGACTTATTAGACCAAACTGCTATAGCACAAGCTCGTCAACAAAAGCAAACTCCTCCACAACAGGTAAGAGTTCCATGACTAATATTTTTTTCTAGTTTGTTAATAATGCAAATAAAAATCTCTCTTATGATAAACATACAAATAAATAATCTATTGGGTTTCCAACTGATGACTCACTCATCTGTTTCAGTGATGATTTCTTGTATTTATTCTGTACCTCATTGTAGCATTTATGTGTAATGTATTAGTGCTAATTCATAATTCAAGTCTCTACCTCATAAGTTGTTTATATTCTTACTTCCCATCAATGTTCAATTAAGTGTGCATAATGTGACAAATTTTAATGTTAGAGCAATTGCACAACATATAGAAAGTTCTAGTCCATTCACAGTTTTTAATTTTCTGGGTCTGTATATATATTATTTGTATTATGAATTATGGTGACTATTATTGTGTTGAAGAAACCTGTCCTGGGTCTACGCACATAGATTATGCCCATAGTTAATGACATGGTAATGTTCTGTACTAAAAGCAATAATATAGAATCAAGTAGAATTGTGTTTGTTTGCTTTTTCAAACTCCTAAAACTACAGAATATTGCTCTTGAATTGCCAATTCCTCTTATATAATTGCTGAAAGAAATTCAAGGAAAAAAGCTATTTCAAAACAATAACTTTATTTTCTCTGATTATAAATATCATAGTTTTTTCACAATTTTTCATGCTGTTAATGTGATCAGAATAGCTCCTTTCATATTCCAAAAATAATTTTTCATGCAAATAATATTTAATAATAAGTATATATTTAGGATGCAATTGTTGTGTTTCCCCTTGTAGGGTAAGATTAGTGGGTACTGCTTTGAATTGGTGATATGAATTCTATATTAATTATTTTTTTAAAGAGACTCAGGAAAAATATATACATATAAATTTATTGAAAAAATAAATAAACATTTATGTTTAATTAATGGAAAGTTATTCTCAAAATTAATCCCAGTAATAAAAAATATATTAAAGTTTGATTCTGTAAAACACTAACCAACTCAGTGAATCAGAACATGGTTCTCAACAATTACAAATTAAATAAAACAATCTAAAATGTCTATGTGTTGTATAATTTTCCAAACTTAATGGATAGTCACCAAACTGTAGATTGAATAATGGTTATGATTTATGAATCCATCATTATTGCTGGCTGTTCAAAATGTTTAGACAAAATCCTCAAGATTACTATCTTCCCTAACTTTTTCATGGGTTGACCTCCCACCTTTTAACTCTAATCAATCATTTCGTAACTTATTGCCACCAAGTTCCTCACAATTAATTCTCCCTTCCGCTTCAAGCAGTATAAAAAAGGAGATATTTTCCATTCCTGCACACAGGTACTGTCAGCTGATCTCAAGAAACTCCTAATATTGTATATTTTTGGTACACTTGTCTTCTGCTAAGTCAAATGGTGGTACCACCGACCTGTAGCTTGTCATTTTACCATGGTCATAAAGTTTTATGTCAGCCCTTTCTGTCTGTTCACATTTGGAGTGTGTTATTGTCTTGGGCCAGTTTGGTTGCTGACGCAATGAGTCACTTCCAAATTTAGAATAAATTTTGTTAGCCTTTGTTTACACTTGTTGGACTTGATAAGTCATGGGATCAGTCATACAGTTATGGTCAATTAATAACTCAAACACATAAGCAGAGTTAATAAATTTATGGTGAACTCATATGGTATGCCTCTTGCATCCTATCAGGAAAGACTGCCACATGTGTTGGAGAATTAAAAAGATTTAATTAAAATATACAGAGGGATGGGATTAAGACCAGCTACACGCCCATTAAACCTTAATTAGGTGATAATTGAGCATGTTTGGAACTGTTTCATGCCGTTTTATAAAAGCTTGATGATGAAGGAATCAGCAGGCTACCAGGTTCAAGTCCCGGTGGCGCCGAATATTTTCAGTCTCTCTTCCTTCTTCTCTACGCTTGACATATGTCTTTCCCTGAGCATAATTCTGTGCCAAACATATGTTTAAAAAAACGTATTTCCTATCTTTCTCCCTCATTTACTATATATAAAATATAATATAATATAAGAACAATAATGGAATTGCTGTATGTGTACATTTTCTCTGATGCAAGCTTAAACAGTATGATGTACTGATATCTTGTCTCACAGTAACACTACTATGTCTGAGTGACTAAATATTATACATAGGCGTTATCTTACCCTTCAGAGATGATGTACTGATAAAACGTTCGTATGAGTCATCATTCTCAATCTGAATAATCACCATGTGAACAATATTCATTTCTAGATGGATACTGTTTGCTCCACACTACCTTCATATGATTTAGTTGTTACAGAAGATTACCTGTTTACTTAATAATGGAATACATTTTACAAGTATTGGTATCTTATAATTCTGTTAATTGCTTATAATTCTAAAAATTCACAACTTCTTCTATGATAAAACTGATTTATGTATCATAATGTCACAGTTATGCGAACATAGCTTCTATGCACTGATTCAAATAAAAGTATTACAAAGTAACTACAAAGAAAACTATGAACAACACTAATGAATATAAATTAAAAAATTACAAAAGAAAGGCTGCAACCAATGTCACAAACATGATAGTTTCCCTAAATGACACGTAAAGTGAAAAATTTACATTAAATAAATAATTCTTTCAGTATTACACTTATTATTATAATTGGTTGATGATAATTAGAGATAGGTTTTTTATTTTTATAAAATTTCATATGATATTAAAAATTTTTTACACAAATTTTTATGTTTCTAAGAATTTTCAATGCAAATTTATAAAATATTGAATGTAATGTAAATGCAATTTGTTTTAAAATTGAATCAGATTTTTTATATATTTTGTGCTATTTCCCTCTATTGATTGATGTATTTCTGAATGTTAACTTTGAGTGTGTATATCAATGTTTTTCAATGTTTGTTCATGATTTATTAATTGTTGACTTCAATAACCACATAATCATTCAGCTAATTTTGTTGATAAGTGTGTCTTTCTTCTTGTATTTCATGTTTATTACATACATTTTATTGGAAGAAGGAATGCTATACAGATCCAATTAACAGCTGAGCAAAATATTCTAAATTAAATGACTGAAAATTAAGAAATAACTGCCAGGAAAATATGTACAATTAATTATTTAAAAAATTTCATTATTGATGCACATTGAATTCATTTTAAAGTTAAATGTCTTTAAAAATCCCTTTCAACAACTATCTTAATTTTTTACCCTTCTATTAACAAAACAAATAAGTTGTAAATTATTCTATATAGTTTTGAACTTTCATGTAATATTGGCAACATTTTCACCCTGCTTCATTTGTACTATGAGATACACAATACAAACATTACAATAAATCAAACATGTCACTTTCTCAAATTCAGTTTCAAACATTGTTGATCCGTTGGCTCAAAAGAAAACTCCCACTTAGCCTTATTCTTCCTCCTGAACACACTGGTTCATACTAACCCTCCCCATCATTGAAACGTCAATAGTGAAACCTCACACACAAACTACTTGCTTCCAAAATTGAGCTATTCAATGGATTAGCCAGGTTAATTATTTACATAATTTTAATGTTATAATAACATTTCATTTTGTATATTTATTTAATGTTGTTGTTCTATTTAGTCCTTAGTCTGGTTTGATGCAACCCTCTGTGCTAACCTATCTTGTGCAAGCCTTTACATTTCCTTATAAATAGAACATCTGAAATCCTCCCTAATCTACTTACCATATTCCATCCTTTGCCTCCCTCTTCTGCTCTTAGCCCACACACTTCCCACTAATGCTAATTTTACAAGACCCTCATGTCTCTATCCACCCATATGATTTTCAGCATTCTTCTATTGCTCCACATTTCAAAAGCTTCTATTCTTTTCCTTTCTGCACCTCCTACTGTCATGGTTTCACACTCCATACAAACAGTTGTAGTAATGATTTCCTAATATTCATATCTATATTAGCTGTAAGTCAATTCCTATTTTTTTCACAAGCCTTTCTTGCCTGTAACATACTAATCTTTATGTCTACTATACTTCTACCATCCCTGGTTATTATGCTGCCCAAGTTGCAGAATTCCTTAACTTCCTTCAAAATATCCCTCCCAATCTAACTAACTTGCTTTGTTATTATTATTTCCCTCTTGACTCCCCTAATACCACAACATCATCAGCAATCCTAAGGGATTTTATTTCTTCTTCTTGCAGTAAGATTACTTTTTAACTTTCTTCATCGCCCATTCTATATATAAGTTAAAGTCCATGGGTGACAGACTGCTTTCTTGTCTTATTCCTGTCTTGATTTCTAATTTCTTTTATTGCTCTTCAATTCTAATTACTGGCTGCCTTCTGAAGAGGCTATTGATAACTCTTCTTTCTTGATATTTTATTCCTACCCTCTTCGAAATATCTAGTGGGGTGTTCCATTTTACATTATCAAAGGCTTTTTCTAAATCTACAAATATCATGAACATAGGCCTATTTCTTATCCCATCTTCTAGAATTAAATGCAGAGTCAATATTGCCTCTCTTCCTAAAACCAAAACACTCTATTAGATGTTTCACCCTCCTATGTAACAGTTTTGTTAATATTTTGCACACATGCAGTACTAAAGTAATGACCTTGTGGTGTTCACATCAATCAATGTCAGTCTTCATCAGTATAGTTATAAATATGTATTTACTTAAATCTTCTGGTATTCTTCCTGTTTTGTAAATTTCACAAACTATCCTCAACAGACTTGATATTGCTTAATTATAACTCTTCACGGTTAACCAACCAAGTCAGGCTTGTAAATAAATACATTAAATGTTTCGCGGACATTCTCTGCTGCCATCATAGCCTGGTGACGGCGTCAGTGAATCTCCACGGAAATATTTATGAGCCTGACCCGGTTGATCCAAATTGCTTCTTTTCCCGATGATATCATTTCAAACATACACTCCACAAATTAATTATATGCAATTGTACAAAAACACTGTATAAAATCAAAATATCTTACAAATTTAATGCTTTCTCTACCATGTAAAAGTATCAAATGAATTAATTAAATTATATTTCCTTTCCTCCTGGATTCTAGGGAAATTTGACACGTAATAATTCATACGATAAAAATGTTTTCCTTAAACAAACTTCTAAATATTTGTAATCGGTTTGAAAATTTCAAACTTAATTTTTTATATTTTTCAGCTTACGCTTTATATTCTAGCCCACTGGTTTTTCTTTTAGAATTCAAACCACACATCAATTTAATTTGTACTACCAGTTCCATTTATTTTGTTTTTAGTTGTAATGTTAATTAACATTTTGTAAATTCTTTCATAAGTATGCACTCTTACATTTCTGACTACTTAAAACCAATTTCTTTTTGATTACATCTTCCTGTAGAAGTCGTATGTTTTTCATTGAACTTATTGTTTAATACAGATTCAAAATCCTCCTTAGTGATGTTATTAAGAATTTTTTTAACCAATTCAACACAAAATTCATGTCTTAATCCCATACATTTATCATTTATTTCTTCAAATCAGTCATCAATTTTTTTATTATAGTCTTATGTCTTTTTATTCATGTGTTTTAATAATTTCTCTACACTATAAAAACAATTTTTCTATATATCATCCTCACACTTATTATCTAATATAACAATCAAATCACAAACTTCATTTGTAACTATTTCTATATATGATTGTCTTTTCTTAAATATGCTATCTAAATACACTTGAATACTCACTTCATTTAATTATCAATTTTCTTATATAGCTCATTCCATTTTTTTATTAGACTCATATTTCTTATATGATAATTTTAAATTTCTATTATAATTATCAATTTTCCTACTTAACTCATTTAGTTTATATGAAGTTTTATTTATTTTCATCAAATATTTCACATACACTTATTAAAACTCTTCCACAGTTCTTTCATCTACCTTTGGTTCAAAAACTAAACATTTTCCCGTGACAGATTCTCCAACGACCAAAAACACAAATTACCAAATTTTACTGATCCCCCTTACATCCACTATTTTCTCCACTGACTTTCCTTCAATTTTTCCTCACTTTAAAACACAAAATACACACTAAATTCGTTCCAATTTTCAGACTGCAACTTCTCTGTCCCATTTCTCCCACCTTGATGAATTGTTAGATTCTATCTGGATGAATTCTGTTTGAAGCCCCACATTGCTTGGAACAAAATGTAACATCACCCTCATACTGTAAGAATTTACGATAAGCTGTAGCTCCACCGACCTCATTATTTATAACTTTTGGGTGCCAGATAATTCCTAAGAAAGTTGCCTAGAATAATTTTTCACTTATTAAATAAGCATGAAACATATAACAACCAAGGTGTGCCGTTTCCTAATAATACTGTTCATTAACCCATTTTAACTCTGGCACATACACCATTTACATTTGCAACTTCTCCAGACCACTAACTCACCATGAAGTCCTGACAGACTAACTCTTTCTTATGCATGTATAACACCAACGATGGCTTTTCTTTTAAAGAACCTAATACACTGCCAAAAATGCAAAAAACAAGAGGTTATATTTGATAAATACAACAGTACAAAGACAGAAGAAATGCTTCAATTGAAGCTCAGTCAAAGGCCATGAAACTAAATTAAGAGAACAATAATGGAAAAAGTTGACCAGACTCAGGAATTGATCCTGGGATATCCTGCTTTCTGGGTGGGGTTCTTAACCAACTGAGCTAATCTAGGTTGACTGCCACATCTGATGCAACACTCCTCCCTCCACTCTTGTAAACTGTGAGTTTACAGCCTTCTTCAGACAAAGATTGTCTGAACAACATGGAAGCCTGATGCTCAATAATGAATTTAGATCACAACACGCCAACTGTTAAACAGCAACAATCGACATCTAACAAAGCCAAACCCTCTCTCTGTATCAGGGTTGCAACAACAAAAGGGAAGAGAAATGAAAAAAAACAACATTAAAACAAAAAATAGAACATTCTCAGTTCAAAAGGAGCAATGTAAAATGAAAGAACTAAAAAGAAGGAAGCAAGAGGAGGTCAAGTCATGGACTTTGCCTGGACTGATGTGCTGGAAATTAAGTTCCCAAAGATGGAGTTAAGCATTTGATGAATAAGGAGAAAGGCTTTGAGGACTGTTAGTGTGGTGCCTTGGTGAAAATTATTGGTGTTACAGCTTTTGGCATAAGCAGCTATAGGGAATTGGGCTTTAGACAGTTCGGCAATGAGGTGTGTTTAATTTGGCTGATAATAGAGAACAGAGTTTTCAATTAATCTGTTAGATGATGTGAGAGGACAGGAAGGTGGTGATTTCTTTAATTTTACAGGTAGCAAATTGGGGAGAATATTTGAATATTGTGGTAGGTTGAAGGATAGGGCATACATGGCAACTGTTTCTACCACAGTTTGGCAACCTGGATAAGGACAGCAAAGATAATGGAAAGAAGAATGGTTGTGGCTTACCTGAAGTTTAAAGATGACAACCTTCACTGTAGATTGTGGGTGTTCTTCAAGTTTTTAGAGGCAACCACCCCCTTTTGGACTCATCAATTATGTTATTTATTTTGACACTGTCATATCCATAATTGTATACATAAATAGAAACACAAGGAAAAATAAGATGACAAAAGTAAAGTAAATAAGTTATTGTAATATTGCCTGACTGAGCAGCTATCTGCCATGCCATTCAGTCATTCTTTGCTCTCAAAATTCACATTTTCATACTTTCCTGCCAATTCATTTTATGTATATGTGTAAGTAAATAAAGATGTGACATTGTCAAGATAATTAAAGCAATTGGTTTCAGTTTGTAAACCACCTATTTATTTTGACAATGTAGCATCCTTGTTTTCATATATACATCTACATTGATCTTGAAAGGAAAGACAAATGGAGGCTTTATATATACACACAAGCCAGGAGATGACATTGTCTGAAGTGTAACATGTTCAGTGGTGGGTTTTTTAAATTTTTGAAGCACCGCCCCCTTCATCAGCAGATTAGGTAAAACATTCTGAGTGATGGCCAGCTATCAACTGAGTAGTCAAATTATAACAATGTGATGTTTCCTGAATTTTTGGGATTATGTGTGTCTATTTGTTTTTTCTGAAGATGCTTGCAAATTGAAACTTGGACCTTGTTCTAACCTGTTTGGACCTTTATTCATACAAAGCTTTAAATACCAACAAGTTTCTATTGCAATTGTTTGAACTTTAATAAATTTCAATTGTCTCACACTTTTCTTCTCAGATATATTTTATGAAAGGAAATTCTCTGTGACATCTTATGGATTGAATTGGTGGAGTAAAATTACACATTCGTGATCATGCACTTATGCTTTTGAATATGCAACAACCCTAAAGCTAAAAATAGAGCTTTCAGCTTCTTTATATCAGAAATTTATTTGTGCATCTACAAGATTATCTTTTCAATTAAATTTCAGTATTCATCGATATCTTTCTTCCAATAAAACTTGGTATTTAACACATAATGTGTGGTGTGGCATTTCACTGAAACCATATAAAACTAACATTGAAATGCATGTAGGTTCAATCACCTGCATGTGGGGGGGACTCTAATAGCAATAAGGGGTGGCGCAGTCTGGACCTGGGCCCACAGGCCCCTCCAGGTTCAACTACTTCATCGAGACCTCTGTTTCGAACACAACGCTCATCATCTGTACCTGCCCCTAAGTCTGGTGTTGATGCAGGGGCTGGAAAAGTAAGGAGCTAGATGTCATTGAATGCTAATACCATCCCTGTCTCTAATGGATTTTCTAAAAATAAAATCTCTTGAATATCATAGCCATGTCTTAACGAATATTAGTGCAATACTAATAGTGATTCTTTGTTTGTGATTTAAAAATAAAATATGGTTTAGAGTGAAAAATGAGCATGTAAGATTCATTTGTATCTAAGCAGAACATTGAAACAAAACTTCTTTCTCTAATCAAATTTTGATCATGATATATCTTCATGTCTTTTACTCTATAACAAAAGCATGTTTTAGGTTTAAGTATACCTGCTTTACATTATAGTTTCTTCATTAAAGAAATCTTTTGTGTTTGCTTCTTACAGTTTACATTTAAATCAGAAAATAATTTATGTAGGGATAGAATAGGTGTAAAGTTCATATTAAATAAGGCGAATTCATCCCTATATATATTATATATATATATATATATATATATATAAATGTAAGTATGTATATGTATATATACATAGATTTCTTAACATAAACTGGCAATTCCAAATTGCTATTAATCATATATTTCCTTACAACTTTTCTCTTGAATATTTTAATTATCTCTTGTTTAATATATCTTAAATTACTCCAGACACTTTCTCAGTTGGTACAATGCTACAATTTCTATATGAAAATGAAAATAATTCTGCCTCATAATATCCTTATAACAATTTCTGTGGTTTCAGTGAGCATGCCTTTTGTATTTTTTTCTCCTGGGTTGGTTAGAATGAAGTCTGTGAATGGAGAATGATAAGTGTCTATTTCACCTCTTTTTAGTGTCTATTTCACCTCTTTTTAGTGCACAAATTATGTATGTGTGTGTATATATGAAGAAAGGTAAGATAATGCGACTGTGACAAATAACTAATTCATTTAAATAGGAATGACACAACTGTGTACTATAAACCTATAGAAAGCATGATAAAGTTGAGAAGCAGTAACATTTCAAATTCATGATAGCATAAACTACTATTGACTAAAAGTTATGTAAGTAATCAGATATCTGTCCCTCTTATCCAATTGAATAATAACTTATTCACTTAATTTACTCATATAATTTCAACAAACTCAAAAAACCTGTTTACTTGTTTACACATCCTTTATTTCCATTTCTGTCAGTAGCTTTTGGCTTTTTGGTGTTGGCCATATTCATTTGTTTCATCCATACAGCCACATTAGGAACATTTTCCTATTTTTTTCTCAAAATTGGAGGACATCATTCAACAGTAACCATATACACTGTGTATTCACTATGTAACTTGTTCTGAAATTTAAAAACTATCTGTAATTATTACATTCGTCATAATTTAAATCATAATGTACCCATGTTAGTTACGTCATCCAATTATCTTATAACAAAAACATATATACTTCTCTAATCAAGTATGTGTCATAAAATTACACCAGTTCAAGAATAATAATCCATTTGACGTGAGAAACAGTTTTGAGCTCACTTGGTGAGGTGAAATTGATCAATGAACATAGACTCCTTAATTGTGACATCAAATCATATGTAGGAATGAAAACAGTTTTGGAAGAAATAAACAGTAATTGGAAAATAATAAGTAATCAGACACAAATTAAAAGCAAAATTATGTTTATTGACAGTCTAAAACTGTGCATAGAGAATGAATTTGTAATTTGCCAAATTGCTACTCGGGTAACCTACCATTGGTACACTATACACGTGCTTGTAATATTCTCCCTTGTATTTACATATATATATATATATATATATGAGTCAGGAAATGACATTGTCATGTTTATTAAAACAATTAATGGGGAAAGGACAGAGAGATAGAAAGAAGATGACTTACCTGAGGTTCATAGATGGTAGACACCTTGTGAGGTTTAGAGAACTTGAATTTTCTGAGGCACTTTCTGATGAAGGGGACGGTGCCTCCGAAAATTCACGTTCTCTAAACCTCACAAGGTGTCTACCATCTATGAACCTCAGGTAAGTCATCTTCTTTCTATCTCTCTGTCCTTTCCCCATTAATTGTATATATATATATATATATATATATATATAAATTGTGATAAGAAAAATGGTGAATGAATGCAATAATAATCCATCATTATTGGTATTAAAATATGTGGTGTTATATGAGTGCAAAATGTGGACGATATTAGTTGGGGAAAGAAAAAGAATAGAATGTGGTGCTATAGGTGAATGCTTAAAATCAGATGGGTGGATAGAATCACAAATGAGGAAGTTGTAAACAGAATAGGGAAAAGTGAACAATATGGATGACGTTGACTAAGAGAAGGGATAGATTAATAGGCCACGTTTTAAGACACGATGGTCTTTTAAAATTAGCGGGAAGTGTGTGGGGTAAGAACAGATGAGGTAGGCCAAGGATGGAATATGCTAAGTAAATTAGGGTGGGTGTAGGTTGTGCTAGGTATAAGGAAATGAAAAGGCTTGCACAAGATAAGTTAGCATGGAGGGTTGCATCAGACCAGTCTTAGGATAAAAGAGCAAAAAAATTTTTTTTAAGTTTCTAAATAATATACATGAGAAGATAAGCTTCACAATTCAAAAGGTCTGTTGAAGGAAAAATCAATTGCCTGGATGTGACAATTATAAGAAATAAAGAATGTTTAAAAACAAAATTGTATAAAAAAAGAATAATGCAAAAATTCATTATTAAATTATAAATCAAATCACCCGTTTAATTATGAGGATAACATAGTGAAGAATTTAATGATGAGGCAATTAAATCAAGTGACAAAAGAGAAATGTTGTTACAAGTTAATTGGATGACAGAACCAACTTGGGTACAATATGAGTTAAATTATGCTGAATGTAATAATTATGGATAGTTTTTAAATTTTTAGAACAGGTACATAATAGTGTATGGTATATAATTATTATATTGAATGATTTCCTCTATTTGTGAGAAAAAAATTGCAAATTGTACTTATGTGTTTGTATGGTTGAAGTAGATGATTATAGCCAGTGCCGAAAGTTCCTGATGGAAATGGAAAGAAAGAATGTGTGAACAAGAAAACAGGTTCTTTGAGTTGGTTGATATTATCCAAATGAATTAATTGCCCTGAAGAAAAAAGTTCAGGGTCTTGTAAATCTGAGATGTTACTGCATCACAGTCCAGACTATTAATTTAAGGTAAGTTTTTACCCTTTCATGTATATAAATACTATTCAGAAAATGGCATTGTCAGGCTAATTAAAAGATTAATAAGGACAGGAATAAGATTAGGAAAACATTTCAAGTGACAGCCAACCATTGACTTATACAGGGTAAGTCAAAATGATGGACCTGATTTCATGTTCTGTGAAATCTAATGAACATATAGTGTGACACATTTGTTAAGAAAGGCAAACTCTCAATGTTTTTTTCAGTCATATCACAAGCGTTCTATACAAGCACCTAGCATAACACGACACACATCATGTCGTTAGCCCATCTTCTGCCAAACGTTGTGTAGTGTGTTGCAGGTAATCTCTGCAATGGCTGCAGTGATGCGGGCATAAAGGTCATCCAATGTCGTTGGAAGTGGTGGTATGTAAATATGATCCTTTATGAAACCCCACAAGAAGAAATCACATGGGGTCAAGTGGGGGAATGAGGTGGCCAATGAATGAGAGTTCATTCCTTCTGAATGCACAACCTTATCCAGCGTTGTTCCAATGAGGTGGTCCTGAACACTGTTATGGCAATGCGGACAGGCACAATCCAGTTGAAGAGTGAAATTTGCACTATACTCTTCAAGCTGTGGAAAGAGTCATTGTAGCAGTGTATCAAGAAAAACATGTCCTGTCACAGTAACTGCTTCCTGCACACTTATAGCAGTAGAAAATGAAACAATGTGGGAGGGAAACTAAACTTTGAGAGTTTGCCTTGCTTTGTACATCCCTTACATTACAGTACATTAATTAGATTTCATAGAATAAATTAATTAAATCAGGTCCATCATTTTGACTTACCTTGTATATATATTGTTGTGGTATTCAGTCCTAAGGTTGGCCTCCATGCTAATCTATATTTTGCAAACCTTTTCATTTCTGCATAACTACCACATCCTTCCTAATCAGCTTAGCATATTCCATCCTGGGCTTCTATATTAATTTGATGGTAGGAAACTATGAAAATTTAAATTTTCAAGAGCTTTACCTCCCTTCTCCAGACAAAATTTTGAACAGTGACCTACCTGATGATTCAAATTATGGTTTGCCAGCCATTAGACAGCAATAAACGAAGCCAACAACCTTCTCTCAAGGATAGGCCACAACAATGGAGAAGTTAACAGAAGATAATTGTAAAAAATATTTGGACAAAAGACAGAACACACACGTACAAGACAAGGAAGGTAAAAAGAAAGAGCTAGATAAACAAGAAAACTAGGGGATGTTGGATATCAAATCAATGACTCTGTCTGGACTGTAGGATAAACTTACAAGAGTTGAGAGTATTGCATCCGATGAATCAGGTCTCAGTATGAAGCACTGATTGCAATTGTTGGCATTGTGGCTTTGGGCACAAGCAGCTATTAGCTTTTTACCTTCCTCTTCTTGTAATAGTAGTTTTTCTGCTTTTTGTTTGAATGTTTTTTTGCTTCCAATGTTGCAAAATATCCTTGAGAGGGAGAATGAAAAGGACACATTAATTTTGATGCCTGTAGATTGTTGCAGTCAAGTACTCTGAAATGATCACTGAGTAGCTGGCTGCCTAAAAAAAGGAAAGCAATGTGGTGGCTAACCTGAAGTTGAAGTTCACATTGTTGGTTGGAAAGTTTCGGAGTCAACCGCCCCTTTTGGCAGAAGAGTAAGAAATGCGTAAAAGTGATGGAGGCCGTCGTCCATCCATCTTAACTATAATAATATACACAAATAATCTATTTTTAAAAAAGAAATAATTAAATATACTATTTACACGTTAATACTGAACAGCTGATCGTTGCAAATGCTCGTATCCTGCTGAGGGATCGGAATACGCGATGAACACGGCTATCTTGAACGCAAAAATACACAAGTGATCAGAAAATTTTAAGTTAATTAAATATTCAGGAATGATTTCACCTGAGTATGGATGCAGCTTCCAAAGAAATTGCTTGAGTTGTCTCAACCCTGGACGTCGAAGTCGGTACCCGAAGAGTAAGCCAGGATTCCAGACAGGCTGGCGATGAGTCGCAAAGGCAGTCGACCCTCGAAGTCCTCAGTATGAGCAGATGTAGAATATGAGTGTGGACCCTGTCTCAGGTGGAAGCATTATCGCGAATATACATCAGGTGCTCTCGTCTCTCATACGCATTGTTGTGAAGTGTCGTTTTTCGATCGGAGAAATGAGCTCCTCGGATAAAAATATGGTGGAGAATAGAAACCTAGAGAGGATTATTAAATGTCTAAAAAACACAAATTCCAAGAAAATGAATTAGATAGTAAATTATAGAATAGTTTTTTACGTTGACTGGTAGAAAAAGATAGATAATTAAAATAATATTATAAAAAATAATTTGAGAGCCTTGCAGTCGTAATTGGGCGGAGCCTATGTCGGAAGACTCTGGGGAGATCTCAATAATTAAATATCAAATGCTTAGAAAACTAATCAGAATTCATTCTTGTGATACAAAAATCGACAACATGAAAAAAATAAAAACGCCATTTATTTATAACTCTGACCAACTGTTAATCACGAAAATTAGATGTTCTGAAAAAGATACAACAACGAAAAGTAGGTATAATATTTTATATAACAAAAATACGATATACATGTAAAAAAAAATAAATAATTTTTCTATTTTTTAAAAATAATTTGGAAAAGAAATATTGAAAATAGAGGGTAAATACTGAAAATTAGTGATAGAAATTCAATTATAAGAGAAATTATAGGAAATATTGACAAAAATACATGTGACACAATGGCGATCACTGCTCCGTTGCAAGACATATAATTAATGAGAATAGGAAAGATAGACAGAAAGATGGTGACTTACCAAGTTTCTATAACTTTCCTGTCATTATTGTTTTAATTAACCTGTATATATATAGCTGATGACTGAAATTGAAGAACTCCAAACATTACAAGGTACCATCTGTGAACCTCAGGCAAGCCATCTACTTTCTATCACTCTTTCCTTTCCTTATTAATTGCTCTAATTAACATGACAATGTCATCATTTCCTGACTTATATATATATATTTCTATCTTTCTTTCCAATGTGTGACTTCATCACTTATCCAATATATAATTTTTTTGTAATTTATCCTTAACAGATGCTTCTAATTCTTCCATCCCTCTTCTCTATCCATCCTAACTTGAAAACCTAATATATAGACTGAAAATGTTCGGTTGGTCGTACTCGATGTGGTGGCTGAGATGGTAAGACGCACGCCCCGGCTCTAGTGATGGTTACACTGCTGATTTCGTGTACTCAGGTTCAAGTCCTGGCCACATCGAATATTTTCATTCTTTCTTCCTTCTTCCATTCCCTTCTATGCTAAACATATGTATTTCTTTGTGCATGATTCCATGCTGTACATATGATTCAAAGAGCGAATTTCCTGCCTTTCTCCCAAATATTTCTGATTATTTCTATCTTTCTTTCTATCCAATTATCCAATAAGTGACTTCGTCACTTATCCAATATATAATTTATATATCTAAGAAAATGACATTGTCAGGCTAATTGAAACAATTAATATGGACAGGAAGTTTACAGATGGCAGGTGCCTTGTTGAATGTGAAGTTGAATTAGGAAAACATTCCAAGTGATGGTTAGCCGTAAATTCAACAAGGTACCTACCATCTATATACTTTAGGTAAGACACCAATTTCTATCTCTCGTTCCTGTCACTATTGCATGAAATTAAGAACTATTATAGTTTTTCTTTACATTTTTACTACACTTAAGAGTTTTAGACTTTATTTACCTGAACGGCTTGTGTCTGTACATCAACAGTAATTTATTTTTATAGTTATTCCACTTTTCAATCCAAAAACAAGCGTATTGAACCAGCAAAAGTATTTACAGAATTGTTTTGTATATTCTCAATTGCTGCAAATATTTGACCTTTATTTATCAGTTATATTCTAAACCTTCTTAAAATTCTAAGTATGTGCTAATTTTAATATATTATTGAAGTGAAACTCTGATTTATACAGTGTTTGAGTATAAATGTTTTTATGTGAATGTTCTTGAAAATTCCTAATTATTCCACACTCGTTGCTTGGTTAAGTTATAGTAGTGTAATACTCTTTAATTATCATTGAAATTGTATTTTTCAGTAGCATTTTACTGTGCTCAACTTGTGTCATTATTCTAAAACAATTTGTTCTTGTTCAACTACAGCTGGATACCTATTTTTTAGGAAGAGTTAGTTTCTACAAATTGTAAACTTGAATGTTTTAAGAAAAATACTTTCCCATTTTTCTCTTTTATTGGAGAATGTAATAATTGATCTATATTCACAGAATCAATAATGCTTTGTTGTGTTCCTCTGTTTCCAATATTGGTAGAATATTCTAAACCATTTGTACAGAAAGTATATATTGAACAATAAACTAATTATTTTCTGAAAAGCATTTTTCGAATCTTACATGGCTATAGGTATTAAGGCGATTTTTTAAAACTATTTCAGCCTGGTTTTTTTTTTGCCTGAGTTTCTGCATAATTTTTACTGTCTCTTTCTCTGTCTACTTCCTGCTTGTTGCCTTGTCTGTTGGGACCCCTACAGGCTGCACGAGTCCTCTTCAAAACACAACGCTCTTTCTCTGTGCCGACCACCAAAGAGCAAAAGGCTGATGATGAACCTGAAGCAAAGGTATGAATTGTGTTCTGTTCTCCCTTTGCGTGAGGCGGAACATGGTATACCTTTCTTTCTTAGAAACTACCACCCTTAACAGAATATATTTAATATATCAGTATAAAGGTTTTCCCATATCAGTCTTCTAAGAAATTAATATTAGTCTTTCAATGACCAACACATTGCAGAAACTTGTTTATCTATTCAACATACTGTTTACTTACATTTAAATGTTCTTTGATTAGATTACTTAACATTTTTGTATGTGTAATTTTTAACCATGTATTTGTTTCTTATATTCTACCATTATTCTTCCTCTTCTGCTAAAAGTGATTATATACATACATACATATATATATATATATATATATATATATATATATATATATATATATATATATACATGCTTTGCATGTTAATATAAATTCATCTAAGCATGTTAATTTCATGTCATTATATTCCATTTAGTAGTAATTTATTTTAATGTATTAATTACTAATATTTAATTAATACTATGCTTTTAAGAATTTTAATTGGTATTACAGAATAGAAGTGCTCGTGTATCAGTATCCAATGAGAACAATATTCTTTTGGACCCTGAAGTCTTAACAGACTTTTCAACTCAGGCCTTAGTTCTTACAGTTTTGGCAACATTAGTTAAATACACAACTGATGAAAATGAGACACGTATTTTGTACCAGTATTTATCTGAAGCTTCTGTTGTCTTCCCAAAAGTTTTTCCTGTTATGTAAGTAAATTCATATAAACAGTATTTAAATTAGAATACACCATAACAATGACTGGTGAATTATCTTCTCAACTATTTCAGATGTCTTTAGGCACAAATTGTTTTTACTTTTACAGACATAGTCTTCTTGATGCAAAAATTAACAATGTTCTGTCTATTTGCCATGATCAAGTAATTTTAAGTGCAGTTCAGAGTATAATACAGAACATGATAGCCTGTGAAGATACTAGTCAACAACAGCTTCACTACTTACAAAGTTGTGGTTTCGGTGGACTCTGGAGATTTGCTGGACCGTTTACAAAGGTATTTCAAAATGAGCTAATAAATTATGTTTTGAGTATGACATGTCTGGTTGATTTTAAATGTATACTATGGTTTAGACAGTTGTTTGGTATTTTATAGGTGTTAGGAGATGCAGTAGGTGAAAATTATGTGTAGAAAACTTAGAGATAAACCTCTTCTGGCGACATTTGAGCTGTCTAACCAATGCTATCACACCTCTTTCATAATGAAAAATGGAGTTTTCTTAATCGAAGCATTGGTCTATTATTCTTTCTTCTTTCACACCAGCTGCTAAAATTCTCATTATCTATAATCACCTCATACATTAGAATCCCCAAAATTAGATATTGACTTAGAATTGTCAATTTAAAGGTCAAGCACAGATCTATTTTAAGTAGGAAAAATGTACACAAAAAATGTCACTGATTTGTCTCAACAAAAGTTATAGCAAAGGAAAATATATGAAAGAGGAAACAAAAGCGAAAAAGAAAATCAGATGTTAAGTCCTGGATTTGCTTTTAACATAAGAGCTAGCGTGCACAATTTGAACACAGTAAAGTATGAACTGCTTTTATATATGCAATAGATTTCTGTGAAACAGAAGAAACCATTTTGGTTTTAAAATTATACTATTAAGGTGCTGTGACCACTGTCCGGTGGAATAGAACATGTACAGATTTATTTAAACATATGAATGTGTGGTTTAACAACTGCTTCAGTTGACAAATCATCCATTGTATATTAAAATATGTTGCATTCAGAGCACAGCAAATTTATTAGACTATTTTGGTGAGAATGTATTTATTGGAGTAGAGTAAAAACCCAATCAGTGGTAGAAATAATCCCTGGAAGTGCTTGGTATAATAATAATTCATGAAATGAATTCTTTTTTCTTAAGAATGAAGCCACACTCATGGCAACTTCAGAGTTCTGGTAACAAATGTATAATTAAGTATTTTGACCACTGATATTTTAATTAACTTAATTGGTCTCCATAGTAGCTAACACAGTTTCACAAACAATTTTACCAAACCACATGTTACATTAATTTAAATAAATGTTTCATGACTCACAACACTCTTGTATCAAGTATTTAAGTATTCAAAAGTAATAGTCATTAAAATGAAAAATTAATTAACAATTAATGAGTCATTAGAACTGAAATTAAAATTTCAAATTATGTAGGAGAGGAAGAACTGTTAGGGTGTGGTCTAACAATAAACCATCTGGCAGAGGGAGTAAGGAGGCAGTATTTTTTTAAAAAAAACAGTATATACTTATGCAATGAAAACAATTAATTTTGACAAGGGTGAAATATATGGACCAACAATTAAGAAATACACCCTAAGCTTTTCCATTTCCTATCCTAGTAAATTATAATAATATAAAATAATAGTATATTTGCATTTTTTTTTTGTGTGTCAACAGTGTAACTGTACTGCTGAAAGTGCTGAACTGTTCGTTAATTGTCTTGAAGCAATGGTTGAAACATGTTTACCTGTTGAAGAAGGAGAAGTTGAATTGGCACAATATCCTTCGATGTTGAGCGTATCAAGTAATATGAACTTAAGTTCCTCACTCTCCAGTCTCACTCTAGGATCTCCCACCGAAAAAGGTTATTTTACAATAGTTATATTATACCTTTAAGCTTTACATATTAAGAACATGCACAAACTAAATCAATTATAATGCCAATCAGCCTAAGCTGGACAAAAGTTCAAGAATTTATCCACCATTGTTATTAATAGTTATCATTTCATTTACTTATGAAAAGTAATTATTTTGTTGATTAATAGAAATATTTTTCAAGCACTTCCCATTAGATTGATACCATGTGTTTCAAATCTGGGTTGCTGGGAATCGCTTATAACTGGGCTCAATTTACTTAAATTGGAAATTTACATTAATTAAGGAGGTACAGGAAAATTAAGTCTGCCTATCAAACTTGGATTATCTCCATGATGAAGGCTTTAAGTTCTCTTTTGAGAACAACTACTTTCCCAACATATACAACCTTGTGTGTATCCAAAAACTATAATTTGTCAGTTGATACTGCTGAGTAATTGTTCATTGAGGCATATGCTGAACTAATACCTGGTGTATCATGTCCTTCATCTGCTTGATTCACCTATATAGAATGGAGATAATATTTTATATAAGTATTTCATAAAATTGTTAAAATTCTCCTCTTGATAATGAACTTGTCTCTATTTCTTCATATCTAACATGCAGAGCCTCATATCTAAGAAGAGTATATATGCTGATTAACCTATTGCAATACACCATACATATTTATCCCCATTTATCTAGGATCATTGGTTATATCTTCATCTTTATAGAGTTAGAAATTCTCATGTACATTTTACCACAGGTACCTGCCAGTCCAGCTGCTAATCTTGGAAATTTCCTTCTTACTGTTGGGGTGCTTGTCTACCTGTCAAAGCTCCCAACAAACTGATGCTGTTTCTGGCTAGATAAAGGTAGGATACATTGACATCCATTGATTATGGACCACTAATCTGCCTGGCACCCAGATCAAAGTTAAAAAGAACTTATGGTAACTATCTAACACATGTCTTAAATATTTGCCTACATCTAACATAAAAGAATACATAATTTTGAAAATTATGGATTACCCAACATTTTCTAACCATTAAACAATAACCTACTCATTCAGCATAGAAAGCCTCATACAGTAAACATGTTGACATATACTTTACACTCCTTAAGGTTTTAAATAAATTTAAGTTAACATGGTGGAATTAAATAAAGCAAAATTTCATGATTGATTTGTTTTGAAAAGCTATAAATTGGTATATATATATATATATATATATATATATATATTATATATAATAGGGAAAGGACAGAGAGAGAAGGAAGTAGGTGACTTACCTGAGGTTCATATATATATATATATATATATATATATATATATATATATATATATGTGTGTGTGTGTGTGTGTGTGTGTGTCAGGAAATGACATGTCATGTCAATTAAAACAATTAAAAGGGAAGAGATAGAAAGAAGGTGACTTACCTGAAGTTCATAGAAAGTTAGGAAGACATTTCCAGTGATTGGCTAGCCAACATATATATATAATGAGAAACAAAAAAGCCATTGACTTACCATATATTGATAGTAGACGTCAACTGGCAGGGGAGTATGAAACATGAATACTCAGGTTACCCAAAAAGTCACTCATTTACAAAGAAGCTTTTGGCTATCAGTCTGGAAAATAGTATGGACAGAATAAGATACAACGTATAAGGATACACTCAGTCTTCTCAACCAGGCACCGGATCTCCCACTCTCTTAGCAATCTCCACCATTGAGCTAGTCTGAGTTGACATCCCTTGACTCCAGTAAACCTAAGCTTGACTAACCAACAATTTACTAATCGCATTCTTCACAACATTATTTTTAGGAATTCAGTGAAAAATAAGGATTGTATAAATTAATCAAAGTTGCATGGAAGGGGAAGAAATGTTCTGGGTCTGGTTGTCATTTTTACATTCTTGTTTTCTTAATTTAACTTTACCCTCTTTATCTGAACTCTTCTCCTCAGATGATGAATTACATCTCTGGGAACTTTCCTTCCTGCACATCTTTCAGTCAAAGCAAAGTTCAGGACTCAACATCCTCCATCTTCCTTCTTTTTAACTTTCTCCTCTTGTCCTTGTGTCTGTGTTCTATTTTTTGTTTGAATTTATTATCTCCTCTTCTATGAATTTAAGGTAAGTAAAGGACTTCTTTTTCTGTCTCCCTTTCTTATACTATTCAAATAATATATACATGTATTCTATCTTCTTAATTGATAGTAAACATCGGCTGGCAGGGAAGTATTCAAAATAATTAAAAAATTGACGACAGGAAAGAGAGATAGAAAGTTGGTGGCTTTCCTGAAGTAATCACCATGATGAGTGTGGTGTTATGAATTCTCAGACAACCAGCCCCTTTGTCAGAAGATTAGCTTTTGACTGGCCATCACTCTGAATGTCTCTCTTTATCTCCAGACAAGGAATGGTTGCCTCAAAAAATTCAAACCCCATACTCATTATAGTATCTGGCAGCTTTACATCACCTTTCTATCTCTTTTTCCTGTCCTTACTAATTATTTTGACAATCAGTCTTTAAACAAATTTTTTTAATAAATTCCTTGAAGAAATTATCAGAAGAATTTTATTTTTGACCTACTTTAATGTTATCCCCTTAAAAATAGTCCCCATTAGATTTTATATAATTATATACCAGCACTTCTTTCAATCCCTGAAAATATTTGAAACTCTATCTTCAGAATTCTATTTAGCTATTTCAGCTATGCACTTTTAATATAATTTGTGCTTTTAAAATGATGACCCGTTAAGGTTCTCTTTATTTTTGGGAACAGAATGGTAACTATTGATGTTAGGCCATAAAGTTACAACTAAGTAAGGAAGTATGAGCATTATTGGGTGCAAAAGTCATGAATCATTTGGCCACAAATCCAGGCCTTTTATTTCTTTTTTTAAGATTGTATTTACACAAACGGCATTGAAATTATTGGTAATACTCATTATTAGTCATTTGACCTCTTGGAAAAAGACTCATAATGCACTAACCCATTAAAATTATAGAACCCAGTGAGTCTAGCCTTCACATTAGACCACACTTGTCGAGCTTCTTTCAGTGTTGGCAATCCATAAAGTCTCTTCTGGGATGCTTGAGGCTGTCTCTTGATGTCATATCTGTATACTCATGTTTCATCCCATTATAATATATTTCAGTAGTTCTCTATCAGTGTTAACAGCATTTAGAGACTCATCTGCAATTTCCAATTGCTCACAAGTGAAATATTTAAGATTTCTAAAACATTGTTACTATTTACACTTTATTCCATACTTCTAGTAAAATTTAATGCTGACCAATTTTATTAAACATACAATTAATTACCTTTTTAACAACTGACAAAGACTAAATGTCTGATATGGCTAACAATTTACAGATATGTTTACCAATACAACAATGAAAGATTTTCTCAAATTATTACAATCCACAAAATTCCTGTTATTTTTTTGGTCATACTTATTATGTTTATACATTTAAAAGTTAATGTATGCTGTTGGGTCCAGGCTTTAGATACCAGACATATTTCAGACACACTGTCATTTATAAGGTTTGCACTTCCTATACCATTCATCTGATTGCCATTAACTTTGGGTGTTTAGCAGTGATCACCCCAGAGATGTTTTCTGTCAGTATTCCGAAGAGTTAGATTCCTTTCTTCCCCCATTAAAGCTAAAAAAGGTCCTACCCGAAAGACATATAGAATTTGCAACAGGATAGAGCATGGCCTCATGTAGCCTGTCAAACAAGATGATTAAATTACTGCTTAGCGTGAATAATGCTTAAATTTAATCAATCTTTTGTTTAAATATTGATACTTTTTAATTAGTTAATAAATAAGCAAAATGTTTTATATGTCAAAGTGTGAATGATTGTGACAATTTTGTTTTTACACACATTATTTCATGCTAATCAGACTGAAGAGATGGCTTAAGTATCTCCTCCTTATAAATATAACTGACAGCGTGTGTGTTTCTCTGTATGTATGTGCTTATTTAAGGTACCACTAGATTTCCTGACTCGATTATGATACTGAGTCATCATAGTGGGTATGATCGAATTCAGCATTAATAAAGTAGGGAGCATAAAAAGTAAATGTGATGCTCACCCAGATGGTTTACTCCCAGACATCACCGGCCTCCCTTCACTCGAAATACTTTTCCTAATTTTCTGATGAACAGGATGTTGTCTGCCATCTGTACACTTCCAGTGAGCCACCAATTTGCTATTTCTCTTCCCTGTCCTTAATTAGCCTGACAATGTTATTTTATGACGTGTGTGTGTGTGTATATATATATATAAAGAAAGATAGAAATATTTGGGAGAAAGGCAGGAAATTCGCTCTTTGAATCATATGTACGGCATGGAATCATGCAGAAGGAAATACATATGTCAAGCGTAGAAAGGAATGGAAGAAGGAAGAAAGACTGAAAAAATTCGATGTGGCCAGGACTCGAACCTGGGTGCACGAAACAACAGTGCATCACCCCTAGAGCCGGGGCGTGTGTCTATCCACTCCGCCACCACATCGAGTATGACCAACTGAACATTTTCAGTCTATATATTAGAGTTTCAAGTTAGGATGGATAGAGAAGAGGGATGGAAGAATTAGGAGCATCCGTTAAGGATAAATTAAATATATATGGGATAAGTGACGAAGTCACGCATTTGATAATTGGATAGAAAGAAAGATAGAAATATTTGGGAGAATTTTTTCAGTCTTTCTTCCTTCTTCCATTCCCTTCTACGCTTGACATATGTATTTCCTTGTGTATGATTTCATGCCGTACATATGATTCAAAGAGCGAATTTCCTGCCTTTCTCCCAAATATTTCTATCTTTCTTTCTATCCAATTATCAAATGCGTGACTTCGTCACTTATCCCATATATATATATATATATAGGGAAATGGCATTGTCATGTTAATTAAAACAATCAATAGGGAAAGGACAGAGAGATAGAAAGTAGGTGACTTACCTGAGGTTCATAGATGGTAGGCACCTACTTTCTATCTCTCTGTCCTTTCCCTATTAATTGTTTTAATATATATGGCATTGTCAGGTTAATTAAAACAATTAGTACGGACAGGAAAGAGCGACAGAAAGTTGGTGACATACCTGAAGTTCACAGGTGGCAGGCACCTCATCAGAAGGGGGATATATAGAAAAGGGAGATAGAAAAAGGCCATTACCTTAAATTAATAGTAGGAGTTGACTGGAACGGAAATTTTCAATAACCTAAGCTCCCTTCTTCAGACATAGTGCATGAACATCTGGCTGTCTTAAGAAGGGAACTTAGGTTATTGAAAATTCACATTTTTGTACTGCAATGCCAGTCAACACCTACTATCAATTTAAGGTAATCCAATGGCCTTTGTCTCCTTCCTATCCAATTATCTTGACTTTGTCATCTTATTTTTCCTAATCACATGTAAACAAGTGAATATTGATAATTTATTTAATGAAAGAATAACAGTTTGTGTATTGAAAAATTGTCTCGATATTTTTCAGAACCTGTTCTGGATGTTGGCGGCTGTTCAGATGGCTCAATTAACTCTTTAGGGAGGTCACCATTCGCAAAGCAACGAAGTTTTAAATGTGTTGGGAAATCTACTAAAACAAACAGTTTAATAGACACTTCAAAATGAGATAAGGTTGTGTACTTGTATGGAAGACGAAGAAGTAATTCCTTTGTAGCTGTACAGTGGAAGCTATGCAATTGTCTGCAATACTGCTGCCTTGAACCACGTTAGGATATAACTCTTAAGATAAAATTTTGCATTTAATTCATATTAGTACTTACACATTTAACGAAATTGGTGCTTTATTGAATTATCAAGTTTTGCTACAGTGCAAAACTTTTGCAATTATAAGCACATTTGCCATTCCTATTCTTCATGAGAATTGTAGAAGGGAAGGCATTTGGCTGAAGGAGTACCTGAATGCTGGAATTGTAAATATCTTTTTATTACGGGTGTAACAAGACTATATTATATTAACTTCTTGGTTATTCCAGTTTTAGATTTATAAATATTTTCATCAATATGATAATGTTTTTGTTAAAATTATCAATCATGTACCTCAAACATTTCATTGCAATTTCATAAGTGCACCAACTAAAGCTCAACCATATAATTTGTGTAAAACATTTAATTTTAATATTGCTGTTTCTAAGTGTTCAAGTCTGAATTTTAAGTAGCATTATAAAACTTAATCACCGTGGAAATGACAACCTTTTGCATTCCAAATTATACAGCATTAACATAGAACATTCAGTTCAATTAAAAATTATATGAAGCAAGTCTGAGCTATCTGAAATGTATAAATAAATAATAAATATTTGATACATTTAAATGCAACATTAATCACTTATGTCCTCTTCATCACTGAAATAATTGCTTCGTTTAATGCGTTTCCTTGAAGTCCTTGAAACATGTTCGTCATGACCTAGCCCCTCCTTCTTCAATCTTTCTTGCTGAAACAAGAGGTATATGCCACTTTTTTTAATTTAGTGCAGCCATATATTGAACTTGCAAATAAATAATTTAATTACTTCTATTTCCTGTTTGTGTTTTTTGAAAAGATATATAAATAATCTAAGGATGAAGACATAATGGCATGGTGAAGTTGGAGGTTTGCAAACAGAGTCGTATGCAAGTGGCTCGAGCCTCCTAGTCAAAACTTAGCAATGTTTCACAGCACTAAAGCTCTAGTGATTTCCGATCAAAACTACAACTATGTCAACAAGTAGTGCTTCAGAACTGGCTGATATTTTAATGACTCAAGTGTAGTTTTATTCAGCTAGATGCAGTCTTTTTAACAGATGTACCAGCCCATGTTATACAGTGTATGTTTACTCAGTGCCTTCAGTGGGTGATGCAGACTGAAATATATAGACTTACAAGAAAATATTCTTATGGCACACACAATTTCATAAGAATCAAGTAAGACGAAGAAGAAATAGTTCATGGGATTCCCCATGGGTAAATTGATTAAACCAGGAAGCTTCGACAACAATGCTATTGGTCTTTTAAATGTAATGAATGTATGTGTAGAAATCCAAAAACTATTTCCTCAACAACTACACAGGGAAAGGTCTTGATCTTTAAGTAGAAATAAACTATAACAAAAATTAAAGGTGTAAGTTTTTTAAATGAATGTTTGATTCATGATAAAAACGAAATCAATGTACTTTATGTAATGACCTCAGGTTCATAGATTCTACACCTTGTGAGGTTTGGAGTTCTTGAATTTTCAGAGGCACCTCCTCCTTCATCAGAAAGTTAGGAAGACATTTCCAGTGATTGGCTAGCCAACCACTGAGCAGCCAAATTTTCTGCGCTGCTAGCTTAGGTCATAAACAATTGACCCTACCAGATCACCAACTTTCTCTCTCAATGAGGGTCTGGGAAGATATAAAGATTGAGAATGGCATAGAAACCCATGAAAAAAACAATTAGGAGAATTGGTAGTAGAGGTAAAGATCGGAGAGACCATGAGAGTGAATAATTGAATATATTTAGTTCAAATGGCATATGAGATGTACATTGTAACAAAACTGTGTTACTATAATAGTTTTCAAATGGGAGCTGTTCTCGTCAGGAAATGAAAGCAGAAAATAGACAAATAAAGCCACATTGTCTCACTTTTCGCTAAACAAAGCCTTACAAGCACCAATATCTATACATTTATATTGGTACTCTTAACATATTCATTATATATGCAATATAATTCATAATTACACAAAAATAAAATAAATAATGAAATTTTTTAGTATTAAAAATTGTGATAAGAACAGGTAACTGCAGTTAGAAATTAATTAATTTAGTCAATGTTACATCATAATGTGTAATCACAATACCTCTAGTTGTATTGCAGCACTCAAAGTTTCAACATCAGATTCTTCATCTTCACTGGAATTTCTTTGGTTCAAAAGGCTAGTATCATATATATCATCTGAATCACAATCACTTAAAACCTACCAAGAGAAAATGGGTCACAATTTTAGATAAATGGCATAATTGTGATTATTTAAGAACATTAAATTTAACGCATAAACTATAAATGCAATATTTGATTAAATTAGGAAGAATATGGATTCTCTAGAATAATACATTTCTGGGAAAATAATAGTGGCAAGCTATTTCACATGCTCATGTCATTTCTAAAAGATTTAAAAATCGAAAGCAAGGAAACTAGGTCAGAAAGGATTGATGGAAAATTCTGTAAGCTTTAATAATTTATAAAATCAGTTTACCTGATTTGATAAGAAGTTATAAGATTCCTAACGAATATTTGAAATGGAACTATCATTTGTTGACACAGATACACACTGAGAAGTAATGACTCAAGTGACAGCATAGGAAGGATAGTAAGAGATATTATACAAGAGGATGCAGTATCAAAGGCAAATCAATTTCAACCGTGATTGGAAGAAATATGTTCTTCAGATTGTTGTGAAAACACATTGGCTCTAGATACCTCAAATAAAAATTTATACAATATGTAAATAAATGTACAATGGGGGAAAAAATAGTAAATAACGGAAAGTACCATGAATTTGTCATGAATTGCCTTACAGAAAATACCAACATTATTCCAAACTCCACAGGTAATACTGAAATAAAGGGTAAATAAATTGGAAAGCCAGGTGAAAACTTTGTTTTATATTTGAAACTAATAACTATGTACGTCATATAGAAAGGTTGATGAAATTATTATAAAATAAAGAATAAAAGTGTAAAGTGAAACTGACACTTTTAATATAAACAAACATACTGATTTGTCTTTCTGAGCTCCCAACTGAAACAAATAAGAGGCTGAGGCCAAGGTCACCCACTCCCCAAGAATTTACAGCTTGCCAAAGGTGTAAAAGGAATTGGTTCCATTAAGGGCAATTGTGAGTGCCATTAGCTCTGCCACATACCACCTGACCAAATACCTAACTGGAATACTAGGTCCCCTAGTGGGGAAATGTGAGCATCCACTGATTGATCATGATATCCCAATTGTGATTATATATACCACCATCCCTAAATTGACGGCACTTCACCTGAAGACAGCACTGCCAGCAATTGAAACGTTGTGTACAACAAACTTCACCACCAGACTGGAATCCCAAGAACTCTTCATCCATCTATGCAATGTAGTTTGTTCTTTAAAAATTGCATCACAAAATAGTGCATTTTCATTTTTAATTAATATTTATATGTTGTGGTATCAGTCCTAAGGCAGGTCTGATGCAACCCTCCATCATTTCTGTAGGCTAAGTTTTTCAAAATTGTTCATCTTTAACAATTTTTCTGCAAACCAGTGCAATACTTTGGTAATTTAAGACAGATTTCTACACATAAGACTTTGTTTCAGCATTGAACACCTGAATAGAAAATAGATGATGATAGGTGGATGCACAGAATCCAAACAATTACAATAAATTTCAAATGATTAAGGAAAGAAGATCAGTATTTTCCTTCATTACAGAGAATTATTAAAAATATCTCATCAATTATATAATTTAATACTGCAATATGTATCATTAAAAAATTAATAACTCAGCCCTCTGAATTAAAATTTTAACAGAAGTTAAATTGTCACTCCACGGTGTTCACATGGATACAGTCAAAATGTTAGCCATTGATATATGCATTAGAATATGGTCACTTCAGAAAGATGATATAAGTATACAGTGCTCCCAGAAAATATATACACACAGCTAGAGTAACTAATACAAAATTACCTGATGACTAGATTCTCTCTGTTTACGTGGTACTTTCTTTTTCTTAGGTGGAGGTTCTCTTTCTCCCAATGCATTGTTGGGGCACTTATAACTTAAGTGGCCCTCTTCTCCACATTCATAACATTTTGTTTTGTCAGGATAATTCCTACGCCTGATGAATTCAGTGCTTCGTCCATTGTCAACAGCTAAGCTGCTTTTTAATCTACGACCAAACATCTATTAAAAATCATTATGATAGAAGAAACATGTACATAAGTGAATATTGAAATAAAATTTACAATTTCACAAACCTCCTTCCCATTTAAAGATTTAGAACAAGCCAAGGCATCTTCCTTCTTTAAAAACAGAACAAAGGCAACACCTTTACTTTTTCTTGTTATTTTATCCTTCATAATAGTAACCCTGGCATGTAAAAAAAAAGTTACATAAAGTGGACAATATGTAGTCTAGCTAACCTATGCTATTATAATCTATAAACTGCAGCAGTATTGTACAGAAGTATAATATTAATTAGAAAACCTGGACACAGCTCTTGAATTTTTTTTTTAAACATAAGAGGATGGCTACAATAAAACGTGATATTTTAAGTAAAATACAGAAATATAACAGATGAAGACTGTATGGAACAGATTGTAGCACAAATGACTATTTCCAGGTGATGGAAAACTAGGGATATATTCACCAAATAAGATATAAGGGTAGACTGTTGGAATGATAATAGCTGGAAGGTTTTTATGAAACTAGTATACATTCTAAAATTCTGTTCTCTGCTTACTTTCGAATGGTGACATTAAAAATGTTTTTCAAAATCTTCATCAAAAGCAATACCAAATAATTTTATTCACAGGTTACAACTTAACAGGTCCAATTAGATTTTCATCATAACACTTTATTCATGTGGTGCAGTGCATTTAAAAGGTTTTTTTTTTCTCACAATATTCCCGGGTTCAAGCAACTAGCTTCTTTCACAACAAGGCATTGGTACTATTATATTGTAATATATCAGTAAATTTTAATTTAATGCAATCATTCACTGATCGAGAGAAGTATATTTAATAGATGAAATCAGATAGTGTTGAACTAGTTGAGTAAGGATAGAGAATTCTTTTGTAAAGTTTTACAGTGATAATTAAAGGCAACATGGCAATATTAGTCACTGAGGATCATACTGCTATTTTTTTTAAAAGTTATATAAATATTTGAGGACTTAACCATGAAAATAAAAATAGTAAGAGTCAACACACAAGATTTTAAACTGATAAGCATTTGATTAATGAATATCATTATCTAATGCATATCTGTAATTTTCTATTAGAGATCTAAACTATACCTAATAGTTTTGTAATACACATATAATCATTGTGTATCCACAATATAGTGAATAGAATGTATACCACAATCCGAATCTTTATATTCATAGGTCATATTTCATTCCTGCTATTTATGAGTTTTCTAACAATTAGTGTAAGATATTAATAATTATTCAAGAAACTTGCAGTAGGATTAGGACTTATCAGTACACAAAAAAACTTAATACTGTTAAATTTTTTATCTAAGCATCAATTATGTTGAATACTATTCCTTACCATTAAAGGATATTAAAATGCCCATCATCTTAAATAATTTACAACCTCTAACCATTTATTTAACACAAAGGTATTCATAGCTTTACATGTATTAACTATCAACTTACTTGACCACTTTCCCATACTTCTCAAATATTTTGTGAAGGTCATTATTAGTTAATGAAAAAGGTAAGTTAGCTACGTATACAGTGCTTTTACTTGGAGCTAACCCTCCACTCATTTTCTTCAGATATTAGAGCAAAAATGATAAATAATAAGACTGCTATTAGTAGCAACTTCTACATTGTTCAAATTATTATTAAGGAAACATGAACAAAAATGCTTCTGAATATTCAGACTTTTCTTTTTTAATAAATTTGGACATATCGTGATCAAAAACAAGGGAGAAATGGAATTAAGTCAGCATCTTTCTTTAATATATATCAATTTCTATTGTAGAAAATATTTTCAATTCGAAATTACTCATTACCAACTTAAATAACCCTTAATATATAATAACAAGTAATAAATAGCTAAATATCTAGGTTAATAATATTCGCATTTGTTTGTTTTCTTTTTGAAAAAAATAGTCGACTGTCTAATGTCATGAACCAAAGATATATATAAACTTCTTTGTATTTCACAAAGAGATATATAAACATCATAGAGAGGCTACGAGGCCGTTACAGCGCCCTGGGTGGCAGCAACTAGCAACAGGGACAATCACAATGTCTACGGTAAAGAACTTTGACCTATGTACTGTGTTTATATGACTGAGGTTGAATAATCGTGTATTTTTGTGATTAAAATATATTGTTTTTCATCCGAAATCATGCCAAATGCGTGTTCAGCGTACAATTGTACTAATCGCAGTTCAAAAACAGCTGGAATATCGTATTTTAAGTAAATATCATCATATTTTCACTTTTGACAGCACGTGTTTGTAACTTCAATATTTACCAAATTTCTGATCTTCGTGGTGCTCTAGAATGCAAGCCAGCTCTCTTTTTATGAAAACAGTTCTCTGTACTGTGATTAATGAATGTGTTTTATTTCGTTTAACCTTGATCCCTATCAACTTTCAACTATATTTAATGTCAGTCTAGATGCATTTAGATGTTACTTGTACAACGTACAATTGTATGATTGTAAAAAAATTAAAATTTTAGATATTGGGAGTAATCTTTATTATAGACTGATGCTTCATATCTCATCTAATAATTCGGCATTAATATCAGAAATGACTGATTTAAAACAAAAATGATAAATTAACTATTATAAAGTTAACTGTCAATGTTTACATGTTGTATTTAGCATTGAGATGATGTTAATGAGCCCTATCCGTGTTAACTTTAATTTCGGCACTTTCCTTGTGTGACATTACAGAAATAATTTACCATTTTTAAGTGGTGTTATATATATTATATGTAATGAAACACTTTCTAGCTGGTTTCCGCTCATTTGTAACTTTAATACATATGTATATATAGTTTTTAAATCTTGATTTACGAGATACGCTTCCTGCACGTATTCGTTAGTCCACCTCAATTCAATGCAAGCAGACGACAGGACACGCCCACCCTTACCCTTCAAAAAATGGCGCCTGAGCCTTCAATTTGCTTCAAATATGGCGGCGCCTTGTCCAGTCTATGTTGTTTATATATGTCTTTGGTATTTCACCCAAATAGCACTTGATCATTACCAACTAATAAGAAAAAATATTTTAAAATATCCTTCGACATGAAATTGCAAGTAATTTATAATTATGTGACAAAATAGGATATTAAGATTCACTTTTGTTTAAGAAT